>JAHWFP010130169.1:0-32685 GCA_023313725.1 Lithobius niger
ACCGTGACATCTCCACTCCCGATCGGCGTAACCACCTCTAGCTTGAGATCTGTGAGCTGTGCTAAGGACTGAGAGCAGCCTGGCGTTTTTATGCTAGCAGGCCAGCTCCAGCAGGACCAAAGGCAGAGGTCGAGGAGAGCTATGCCCCTCTGATTGGCTGAGGGCCAGGGGAACAATGGAAAGTCGGAGGAGCAAGTGGTTTTACAAACGGATTGCATGGGAGCCGTTTGAAGAGTACTAGGCCTGGTAGAGAAGGTGCAATTTGAGTTTTTACTCAATTAACAAAGTGAAAAGGCCTTTGAATTAAACTGTATTGAATGATAATTAATAGAAGGATGCTCAGATCTTTTGGTACTATTAATTGGATGAAAGCTAGATGTTTGGCTTGGGAATGGTGGTTACAATCGGAGTTTTAACAGGAGATTTTAGGAGAAATATTTACAACAACATTCGTGTCTGGTAAAATTTAAGTGTAAAATAAAATCGTCGAGCTCTTGGTAGGGTTCAAGGGGCAAGTTAAAATGCGAAGCTTCATCTCTGCTTCGGTTGATTCTAAACACACTGAGGCCGAATTTGTGAGCAATCGTGAGCAAAAAAAAAAATCATTCGTTTGCATCTAACTTCAATCTGAAATTTGATTTGAGAACGCCGACTCTGGTCCAAAAATCGCCGCTCTCGTCTGCAGACGCTTGCACGTTGCTCGGTAGCTGGCTGCTGCCCTGGCCGTGGTTACCATGGCAATGTAATGTCCCGGGCTTTGTACGATCTTCAACCGTAACGTCATGCCGCTCAGTAAAATAGCATAGCGTTGATATACAAAATGCCAGTTCGGTCATTAAAATTGAAACTAATTGCATACAACAATTCTTCAATGTCTCTAGACTCGATTTCACGTAAATTCGATGTTACAACAGTCTTTTGCATCAACGAATATCAGTCTTGCCCAATGCAAATTTTGCATCGCTTATCTCACAGGTGCGGTAACATGGTGGACTTGGCGTGCATACACAGTTCAAATTGGTTTTCAATTTCAGAAGGCTTCTTACCATCGGCAAGGTTCATAATTTGGTTTGTTTCGGGCGCCACTGTGAAGCTTCATCTCTGCTTCGGTTGATTCTAAACACACCGAGGCCGAAATTGTGAGTAATCTTGGATTTAATACGAGCATTTGCAATCCTACAAACTGACTCCACAACATCTCCTCCTTGTACTCCCATCGAGTCTACTACAAGTCGGCATTGATCTACATATACAGTATCTGGATAGGCGCGCGCTGCGTGCGCCGTGCATGCTTAGCAGGCGCTACAAAAATATCAACAGAATGAATAACTAGCTTAGTAAGAATGCTATAACGCATTTAATAGAAATTATTTGCAGAAGCAGATAACTAGTTTTGTGAAAGTCGGACATTTTTCGTAACATTTGTGGCCATCAAACAGGAATAAAAAATATCGTTTTAAGTGTGTAATCCAACATGTATTTGAGGTTAATGCCAACTGACAGCCCCTCCTATTGACACAACTAAGCTAGTGCTATGTAGGCTTTTTGCCTGAAATAAAATCACGAATACAAATGTACATAAGATTCGAATAACGGCGACCGGAAGTTGGGAGCGCTACGTCTAATAGCTGTAGAAAATGTTTGATGATGAAATTTCCAATTCTGTTTCCGTAGGAAGTTAGCTGGAATGTAGGGCTATTAAGGGATGCAAAGATGGGTCGTTTTAGTCCATTATTCATTGAGATATGATGTTTTGAAGTGCGAGGTCTTTTGGCGCTGGAGTGCCAAAGAAAAAAAAAGTGTTCGTCTGGAAAACGATGTTTTTCCCCAAGGTTTTTGATTTTTGGAGTCCGGGTATTCTGGCCAAAGCCCTTTACACGAGTTAGTCTCCAAAAGAAACTTGAGTCCTGCCGCACCTTAATTAATAACATTTTTGTGCACTGCCAAATTATAATAACTTCCAGCGTTTCATTGTATTTGAAGAACCTGACTGTTTCCTTCGTATCAACCCATCCTGGGCCTGAACTTGCCCAGGGGCAATAGTCCCGTAGGAATTGCCCCAAATTGCGGATCAACCCCAGGTGACCCACCAAAACGATCTCTGGTTAGGTCACCCCGAGGGCTCGTACCTCAGAAATCACTTCTCCGTTCAGTTGCCTTTTCTCACTGCATTGTCGAAAATTAATGAGAAATGGGCGGAATCGTTCAACGGTTCATGAATGTTGTGTTATATTAACGTGGTGATGAGCGTAACGAAACAAAAAGTAAAATAATAAACATGTAAACTGGACAGCAAGGGGTCAAACTGAAAGTCTCTAGGCAAACGGATACGATTGACCCGCAACCTAAGAGTCAGTGCAGGACTATCACAACAGAAGACAAAGGCAGCATAGCTCCAGATGCTCGAAATCCACTATAAAACCCTCCGACCGAGACAAGGTCACAAGGACGGTAGAGAAAGAAATTAATAAAAATAAATAATTAAGGACCCTATTTCTACTTCAAATTTAGGAATATTGTGAACTGCTGTCTAAGGCACAAGCTCAACGTTGCCAAGAATTTTAAACGTTACATCTGGATCTCAAAACATAAGCACAAATTAGTCGACATCACTCGAATTACGGATTTTCTCGTGATTATCTCTATCCTGTTTACGTTCAGAGTTGCATACATATTTTTGCAACTTCCGAATGTTCAGACAGTGATTGACAGTGAATGTTGACAGTGAATGTTCACACAGTGATAAGGAACCTGCATAAAATCATTTCAACTACTTCGTGCATTTCCATGGGTAGATATGCTCAATGTTAATCACGTGAATTCCCGTGATCTAAGCCCACCGATATACTTTTGACGCAGGTAGTCATACCACGGTCAAATAGTCTCCGCTCCCCTCCCGTCCTCCCCCCACCCCTACGGCTGAGCTAGTGGACATTCACACTCAGATGTTGTTGATCCAGCCATGTGAGGAGCCACACAACTCGCGCAGCGGCCAGGCCTAATTTTTGCAGGTTAGAATTAAGTTCTTTCTTGAACAAATGTTCGTGATGAAACGAAATGACTGGAACTTAATGATTTTTGAAGGTTTGGTTTGCATGCAAGCCGATCCTTGTGCAGACTAACCGCTTCAGATGGGAGCACATGTATTTGTGATGAAGTTTATTCAGTGGTAGACGTCGGTATACCGTACAATTAAAATGGTACATCATGTTGGACTGAATTTTAGGACACTTTTCAGGACATTTACTTGAATTTTATTCACCAAAAGCTATGAAATTCCTCCATTGTTTATCTTGAAAGTCGAGTTACGTACATCATGCACTGTAGGGGTCCTAGTACGAATCGTCACATTTTGAAACACTACCATCTGTTACTGTAGTGTCTCTCTTACCAAGTCAGTCCTTGTCGAACTATATTTAAGTGAAATAATTAAGGCATTATTTAAGTAAAAATGAAAGCTTTAAAATGTAGCACCAATTCAATTTATAATTTTCGTCATGTATTGTACCGTTCTAACATTCAAAACATGTAGGTCTAACGTTAGTGGTAGCTGTTTGACAAGCTGCTATGGCCGGCAGTGGTGGCTGACTGGATGGCGCGTGGTGACTGACTAATAAACACGTAGCGTAGCAACTGCCAAGATCCATGCAGAAGAATTCTCCCAAATTTCGTGAACGATACGGTGCTAGCGCTTTATCGTATATCACCGTATTTGTTATGCTGGTACAAAAATGAAGGCTTAGATAATTAAATTATTTTTTTTTTAATTCGATTAATTTTAAGAATTTGATAAATTTCAGGAATTCCAAGACATTATGTGAAAAATAAGGACATTTCTGGACAAGTTTTCAAAAATCAGGACTTTTTCCTTTAAATGTGAATCCTTTGAAACACTTACGTTTATCGTGTAGTGTGAAACGAAGGTGTTTAGTTTATCCAGAGCATGCTACTATTCCGATGTCGCATGTTGTTCCAACGTTATTGACCTTCAAATTATTGCCTCTTTGATACCGAGGCTTCTGATAGGTGGTGACCTAAAGATGTGTATTAGGCTATATGTTCGAAGAACTTGCTGTGAAATATCCCTCCTAATGGCGTCCCACTGCCATCTGTCCAAGAGGGTGCACACGCTCGTAAGTCCTGACCCTGCGCTTCAATTGGCGTGAAAACTTCACAAAAACTAAAGACGTCTCGGGATAGGATTGACCATTCCATAGTTATAAGCGTCTGGATAAAACGTGAAGTGGGTGGCATACCCATCTCATTGTAACGCCTTTGGACGCCTTTTTCTCACAAACCGACAACAGGGAGTACAAATGGGCACTGAAAGCTTACATCGCCATTGGTACCCACATGGGGCAACAGCCGTGATGTTTGACTGGCGGGTTGTTTTTTCGAAGCTGCAGTTTAGTGGATTATTCTAATCAAAAAATGCACAATATTTTAGTGTACCACACGTACTATTTTTTTCATAAATAAAATCTTGAGACACACGAGATGGTTCAAGATACCATTCTGAACATTCGGTAAAATACTTATCGTGTACCTGTCCCGGCCATGTACGAAGAGGTCGTGGAAATCCAATGAGAAAGATGGGCAGTGTGAAGAGAGGCAGGAGAGGTGCAGAGAGCAGACATGACACCCCGACAATAACCAACACCACAGGGAGAAACAAGAAGTTCAAAGCTGTAAACAAAAAAGAACATCTCAGACAAAGCTTTTCTACAAACTGCTGCCTAATCATAGCAAACCATTATACAAGACATCTTCAACCAATAAAAAAAAAAATACTAATAATGTAGTGATCAACTGCCATTAGTACAATACATGTGGTACACTGAAATATTGTGCACTTTTTGATTGGAATAAGCTACTTCGCATGCGGGTACCTACAGTAGAACACCAAAATAGCCCCCCTCGGAAAAACAACCGGTTTTTTGGCTGTAACTCCTTAACTGTCAACAAATCAAAAGCATAATGTGAAGCAAAAACGTTCACACAATTCTGGCCAGGAAGAGTGATATAATTTTTTTACGTTAGAGTAACGCTTGAATCCCAAAATCGTATTTAAAGTACATCACTCTTAATTCGTGTGAACACTCCTTTTTTTCAATTCGTTGTTATAGTGATTTTCAAGTTCAAAGTGCTCTTGCGAGCCCTCTAATAGCCCAAACTGGACACGCTTAGAATTTTCTGATAAGTGGAGATCTATTCTTTCCATCAATTCTAACCGAAATTGTTTAACTTAGATAGGGACCGTGCTATGCCCATTTAAAGGTGAAGAGAGAATTACGCAGCGGCAAAATCATATGTTGATTTTCGAATTCAGAGTGCTCTTGCAAGCCCTCTAATACTCCGAAATGGATATGCTTAGGATATTCTGAATAGTGGGGATCTATTCTTTCCATCAATCCTAACCAAAATTGTTTAGCTTAGATAGGGACCGTCCTATGCCATTTAAAGGGGAAGAAATGATGGCGTAGCGGCGAAAGCGTATGGTGATTTTCGAATTCAATGTGCTCTTACGAGCCCTCATACTGTCCGAAATGGACATACTTAGGATATTCTGAAAGGCGGGATCTATTATTTCCTCCAATCCTAACCGAAATTGTTTAGCTTAGATAGAGATCGTTCTACGCCCGTTTAAAGGTGTAGCTGTAATTTGTGTAGAGGCTAGTTTCAATTTCAAAGTGCCATTGTAATGCTCATATTTGTATTTGTACCTAAGCTAAACAATTTCGGTTAGTAATGATGGAAAGAATACATCCCCACCTTTCAGAAAATCCTAAACTATGTCCATTTTGGGCTATTAGAGGGCTCACAAGAGCACTTTTGAATTAAAAAGACTAAAATTGCAGGGCCCGAACCTGCTTAATTTTAGTTTTTATTGCCTAACCGAAATATACATTACCTGTTTTAATAGCAGTTTCCCCCTTTTGAGCTAATAATTCCCAAGAATCTTGAAAGTTGTCTTCCCTGCCAGGCTCTTATGGTATAACGCATCCGTGGGCTTGGGTCTGCTTATAATTATAAGCTCCGGCGCAGCGTTCCGTTGGCATCGTTTCTCCACCTTCCAAAATCTAGCTCATGGAGGGGAGGCATGGGCGGGAATTTAGATAATGTATATTTTCGGTTAGGCAATAAAAAGAACATTGGAGGCCCCTAGCCTGGCCGGCTAAAAATGGTTTCTTTTTGCCTAAAACATACTTAACCTGGTAATTTTAGCATTACATTCCTCGAATGTGATGTTCCCCTGGAGGTTTCTTCCGGTTTGTAGACGCCTGCTTGCATATCCCACCACGCATGCGCAGCGCGGTCCTCCCTTAAGCGACAGCGCGCACGCTATCGGCATTCATTTTACTCTCAATGTGTCGGGCGATGACTCGAGAGGGGAGGCAGGGCGGGAGTAAGGTTAAGTATGTTTTAGGCAAAAAGAAACCATTTTTAGCCTGCCAGGTTGGGGGTCAGCAAAATGTTCTTTCTTTATTGCCAAAACAACTTAACCTGGTAATTTTAGCATTACCAGTTGACCTCGTCAAAGTTGGTGGCGGGCACCGTCTGTACGAGCGCCCCGGGATGCAAGCAGGCTTTCCCCCATGAATTCTTTATCTGCAAGAGAAAAATTCGCACTTTATCAGAACATTTGGGCTTGACAGGAATTTGGTCTCATTCGAAGGACCCTGAAAAGGCTTCTAGCAGGGTGGAACTTGCTTCTTTCATGGGTCTTGCTTCTGCTTCGTTCTGAATGCTTAAGGGGGGTTTGGCCATGGTTCTGGCTGCGACGATCAGTTCCAGCTGATGTAGTCTGGATTCATCCTTCATCCTGTCTCATAGGTAGTGAGAAGTGAAGGTGGACTGGTGGCGCCAAGACGCTGCTGCCAGGATTCTTCAATTGGGGTGGCTGTATGGTGGGCCCAAGTTGGAGAGATAGTTCTCACTGTGTGCGCCGTCATTCTTATGCTATTGCTCAATTCATGTTTGTCATAAGCTGCTTCGATCGTTCTCTTGATTCAGTAGTTTCCGATACTTCGTACGACAGGGATGTTGTCGTTTGGAGCGAGAAGTCCCATGGAGGAGATGGCGACAGCGGCGGTTGATGTAGGAACGTCGGACGAAAGCCGTGTTTTATTATGATAGGATTTCTAGGTTGGTGGTCAGTTCTTGCCAGCTGGGAAGTAATGGCGTAGTCTGGCCCCGACAGGGAGACCAGCTAGGCACAAGGCTGCATTGTAGGTTTTTGCGGTAGATGCTTCTGCCCCCGGGGGATGAGGCTCGGCTCCTTCGGTCGGGGGTGGCGGCGCGCTTCTGTTGGGAGCGTTGGCTGGAGCGAGAGCGAGGAGCGTCGGTCCGAAAGGGCTGCTGGTTTCGCTGCTTGTAGGCGGCAGTGTCGTTCGGGCGGTAGTGGGTTGGTGACGCCGTATTTTGTGCCAATCATCCGGGGGATGGGGGTTGGCTTGTTAATTCTTCGAGAACGGGCGGATTGAAGACGTGGCTTGCATTTGCGGCTTTGGTTTTCTCGAAACGTCAAGGTGAGGAGCAAGTGTCGGGATTAACCCACGGAAGAGTGTTACTGACTCATGGGTCGGTTGATTTCAGAGTCGGTGTCGTGTGGAGAGGTTTAGGTTGTTTGCGGACGACAGGCAATGTCGCAGAGGAGAAGGGTGTTGTTGAACAGCGCTCTCGTTGCCCAGTTCATTGCATGGTAAGTAAGTTAGCTTTTTTGGAAGCGCTGAGAAATCAGGGACGACAGGTTCTTGAACTCATCTGGAGTGACGTCGGACGACAGCTTTTCACAGAGCGTTAATGGCCGTGTGGAGGACATCTGCTTGAGAGGCCGCACGTAGGCTTAGTTGAAGGCATGTGTCATTTTCGTACAGTACGAAGGTTGGGACGTCAGCTTTCTAGGGTATGGACAACGAGGTCCCGAAATCCATCTTGAGTTCGCTGCAAGCAAACTCACACTCCGGGTAGGTGTCAACGTTGCGGGGGTTAGTGGCGCCATCTGCGAAGGATCAGACGAAGCTGTTTTCACGGCCAGGGCGCGGCCGTCTCGACCGTGGCTTAATTGTCTCGACCGTGGCTAGCCCCACGTCTCAAGTGAAAATCAAGCCACCTGTTGCTGCCCATTGCTGCTCGGCTCAATCGTGGCTAGAACCCACGTTTTGAGTGAAACAAGACGGAAGTCATTAACACCTCTTGCTGCTTGTCTCGACCGTGGCTGACCCCACGTCTCAAGTGAAAATCAAGTCGCCTGTTGCTGTGCACTGCTGTTCGTCTCATTCGTGGCCTGTACCCACGTTTTGAGTGAACCAAGAATGAAGCCGTTTGCACTCTGTTTGTCTCGACTGTGACTGGCCCCACGTCCTGAGCGTTTATCAAGACTTCAGCTGCTGCCCACACTGCTGTTCGTCTCACCCGTGGCCTACACCCACGCTTTGAGTGAAGAATAGAGTTGGAAACCATCCACATTTCCCACCACTTGTCTCGTCCATGGCTGATCCCGGGTCTGAAGTGAAATTCAAAATACCAGCTGCTGTCCAAACTGCTGCTCGTCTCAGCATGGTTTTAAATATAAAAAAAGAAAAAAAACCCACGTCCTAAGTAAAGAATCAAGTCGTATGACGTCTCCATCTCTTGCGGCTGCACGCCCCTTACGACCCAGCCCGTACGACACCCACCCGATGTCACGCCTGCTCCTGCTGTCGCATCACCTGAGTCTCCCTCCCTCCCGGGCCAACGCACACTACCTCCCGCTGGACCTGTCGTCCCTCCAACACGACCTTTAAGCCGCTAAGGACTCTCCGGGCCGCCAAACGTGACTTCCACCGTGCGACACTCGTCCACTCTCCGGACCAGAGCTCGCCGCTCGACCCGTCGTCCAATTCGTACCGGAAAGGCCTCAGCGTCAGCCGCAGTGTCGTACGGGAAATCGTACATGACATCGTCCGTCACCTGCAAGTCAATCCGATGCTGCCTCCTTCCTACACGTCATCGGTACGCAAGGCCCGTAGCTAGGACTGGGTCGCATCCACGTCAAGCCACGAAGGGCACAGGCGTGCCGCTTCTTCTTCCCCGGCTGCGGCACCCAAGCGCAAGTCGAACGACACACTGTCGTCGCGTCACCCTCTGTCGCCCGCCCCTGCTGCCGAGAAGCGCATCAGGTTCCCGGACGACACCCAAGATGAATCCACCCTGTCGCTTACAGCTATTTTAAAGACTGTTGAACAGACTGTTCCAGACTGCTTCCTGTCAAGCCCACTAAAATGCCGGACGCCCCTGTCATCAACCGTGGCCAGTCGACAAGCCTTGGATTTGCCTCATGAGACAAAGACGCCAAGAGGTGGAAACGCCTTCCGTCTTGGTTCACTCAAATGTGGGTTTACGCCACGATTGAGACGAGCAGAAGTGGACAGCGACAGGTGACTTGACTTTCACTCGAGACGTAGGATTAGCCACGGTCGAGACGAGCAGTAAAAGGTGCAAACGGCTTCTGTCTTGGATCACTCAAAACGTGGGTACTAGCCACGAGTGAGATGAGCAGCAGAACAGCAACAGGTGACTTGATTTTCACTCGAGACGTGGGGTTAGCCACGGTCGAGACAAGCAGCAGAGGTGTAATGACTTCCGTCTTGGTTCACTCAAAACGTTGGTTCTAGCCACGATTGAGCCGAGCAGCAATGGACAGCAACAGGTGACTTGATTTTCACTCGAGACGTGGGGCTAGCCACGGTCGATACAAGCAGCAAATGGTGCAAACGGCTTCCGTCTTGGATCACTCAAAACGTGGGTTCTAGCCACGAGTGAGATGAGCAGCAGAACAGCAACAGTCGGCTTGATTTTCGCTCAATGCGTGGGGTAAGCCACGGTCGAGAGTCTTGAGTCTTGATCGAGGCGTATGGCAGGCGGCGATGAGCCGCACGTTCTTAGAACGACAGAGACGTGTCGTTGGTTGTGTCGTCCGGCAGGGGGATCCGGCATCTGGGTGGGCTTCGGGACTGTCTGCTCGACAGTCTCTAAAAGAGCTGCGAGCGACAGGGTGGCTTCGTCAGGAGTGTCGTCCGGGAACCTGATGCGTTTCTCGGCAGCAGGGGCGGGTGACAGCGGGTGGTGCGACGACAGTGTGTCGTCCGACTTGCGCTTGGGTGCCATGGCCGGCGAGGGGGAAGCGGCACGCCTGTGCCCTTCGTGGCTTGAGGTGGATGCGACCCAGTCTGGGTGCGGGTCTTTCGAATCGTTGATGTGCAGGAGAGATCCAGTAGGGCGAAGAGCGGCAAGCGCTGGCCCGGGAGGAGTCTTTGGCGACTTGAAGGTCGTGCCGGAGGGACGAAAGATCCAGTGGGGCGAGCAGCGGCGAGCGCTGGCCCGGGAGAAGTGGAGAGTAAGGTGATGCGACAGTGCAATCGGAGCGGTGGCTATCTTCGGCGAATCATCCAATTTTCCAAACGACAGTCGGGGCACCGGGGAGCGAGGTGGCGTGGAGACACCTCTGGAGGAAAATGAATGCTGATAGCGTGCGCGCTGTCGCTTTTATGAGGGAGACCGCGCTGCGCATGCGTGGTGGGATATGCAAGCAGGCGTCTACAAACCGGAAGAAACATCCAGGGGAACATCATATTCGAGGAATGTAATGCTAAAATTTCCAGGTTAAGTTGTTTTGGCAATAAAGAAACTAAAATTAAGCAGGTTCGGGCCCTGCAATTTTAGTCTATTTATAGCCAACGACATATACTTAACCTGTTTTAATAGCAGACTTCGTCACATGTTGGAGGGCTAGGTTCGTTTCCCGCAATCCACTGGAAAAGATTCTTTTCCTGGTGAAGACACGCCTGCTTTTCCAACCACTTTCACCGTGCCGACAGAGTCGGGGAAAAAGCAAGACTCAGGGGTGCCTTGCTTAATCAAAATCTAGGTCCAGATTGGGGAGTACGGTTTCTCTGGGGCCCCCCCCCCCCTCTTTTTTTTTGTATATCGCATGCAGGGGTCTTAACATGAAACGGGTACAAAGCAAGGAATCAAGCAAAGTTGCTGAAAACAGCTTGCCTTGCGGGAAGAAAGATGATCTTGCAAGCCTGAAGCATCTTCAATGAGCGGAACGTTGGACCGGAGGTATGTGGTTGAGGCAAGGAAAGTCAACCTAGGATGGTACCTGTTGGTAACTGAGATAGAAACGCATGTAGGAGGAGGGTTCCGGTGTGGTGGTTAGGTGTAGTTGTCGTACTGTCTTCATTTCTTGAGGAATGGGCGGTGAGATGTCTTGGAACCTCTGAGGAGGCGAAGCCACGAGCGAGGGGAAGGCTTCCACTATCGTCTGTTAATAAGGGGACGGTAGAAGCGTACGCCTCAGTGCCCCATAAGAATGTCGGAGGTATTTTTGAAACGGAGGGTGAGGATGACATGGGATCATTCTGAATGCCGAGGCTATGCTTGTAGCCTTCGTACGGTACAGGGAGCACGGTACAGGGAGCAAAGGTCAAAGGTTCCCGTCAGCGGTTTTTTTGTTAGTGTTAGGATTGATGCCATGAAAGACTGGCATGAATGATGGGGCATTGTCAAATTGCTACACCGAATAATTCGAGATGTGGGACATCAGTGGAGATTACAGCGTTTGTCGCCAGATTGAGACAGGAGGTGAACCGGAGGGGTCACTGTTGGGTTCGATATGTGCGTCGCATGTGGCTATTGAAGCATCGGATGGTATGATGTCATGCTGATGGAGAGGAGGTGCTCCAGACGGACTAGCGGCGGAAGAGTCTTTTTATGGAGAGCAGGTGGAGGAGGCGAGGTGCCGACCGACGTTGTAGTGGGAAGTGAAGTCGGCGGAGTGAAGAACTGCTCGGCGGTAGCGGATGGGTTATCCAGCGGGGAAAGAAGAGGTGACGGGGCTGCATGATGTAGTTCCTGGATGGAAGGCAAGTGATGTGACATGGCGGAGGGTGGACGGTAAGGTGAAGTGATCCCAACTGTGGATGGCACAGTGTGTGGGTGTCGTGTACGGGAGCGGGCATGATAGTACACCTGCCAGGGAGGTGAGGACAGAATGGGGGAGAGCTAGTTCTGGTACGTGCGGAGGAGGGCATAACTCAACCTCATAGAATTGCATTTCCTGTTCACGATCTTTTAATTCAGCAGTTAAGGCCTCGTTAGATGCACTTAGTAACGCATTTTCTGCCTGTAACTTGTCCGCATTGTCGACCGTCTGTCGCAGGGTTGGTAAGTCTGTTAAAGAGGAGGGAAGAGAGGCATATTGGGTAGCGAAATGTTCCGCAAATCTTGACAACAAAATCGATATTGAAGTCCTCCATTTCCTTGACAGAGAAATGCAGCCTCCGGATGAGTGCTTCTCGTAAGACAGATGCTGCAGGGAGGCACAGCATCTTTGGACTTCGTGTCGAAATGTGGGGGTGGAACAGGCAGCGGAGGGTGTTTCGATGAAGAAACTCTGCTGGATGTGGAACGCAGAAAGGGATCCTCCGCGTGATCACCAGCGACGGGAGGCATATTGTGGCATTGCGGAAGTGCTAAGGGAAAACGAGTCGTTTTGATTGTTTACAACGTGTTAGTAGGCAAACTAGATTTTTTTGACAGTGTAGTCCAGAACCTCCGGCAATCGCTGGGATGGCATCAGTTGCTGCGAGTTTCGGTCGTTTAGGGGAACGTGGAGGCGGAACGTCAGTAGGTGCTTTTCGTTTTAGTGGTTTCTGCGGCGTGGTGTGCGAGGCTGGAGCATGATGTGTTGCCTCGATAAGGATTACCAAGGGATCAGAGTCTCCTAGGATTGGAGGGCCAGGTTTGGCTGAAATGCACGGGTCTCGGCGAGTAACAAAAGTCAAAGTCACCATCCGCAGGAGGAACGGGCGGAGGCAGTAAAGGAGCTGGAGGAACGGAACGAGGAGGCTGATCGTCCGGAATGGCAGAGGGACCAGTGTCTCTAATGGAAGGTCGTGGTGCTGAAAGAATGGAAGCAAGCCAGGGCGAAGCGTAGGCAGAGGTCCGAGTTTTACAGTTTGGAATGTTGAACGGAAGAGTACAAAAGAGCATGTACATGGAATGAAGTGAGCGGCTCATTGGACCATTGAGTTGCGGAACGTCCCGAAGGTTGGGGGAATGCGATGACAAATCCAGAGAGTTAGTTGTAGTCCTACAGAAGAGGTCACTGTGGCAGCAACTTGTCGTGCTTTGAGCTGGAGTTGAAGACAGGCATATCGTCCCTTTGTCCAAGAGAGTTCCGCAGAAGGGAATGTAGGTCCCGCGCCGCCGGAGGCTGGCTGCAAAGGATTGGAGATACGGCTGTAGTATCACAGGGTGCAGGAAGGGCTGGCTTGGAAAGGAAGGGATTCGGAGTCGGAAGCGATTGTTCCAAAGAATCTGATTCTGTTGTCAGTTCAAGAATGGTAATGTCATCCATAACTGGCGGAGCCGGAGGGGACGTGGGATGATGAGTGTCGTGATGTGGAACCATCCCTTGACGTCCCCGTAGCTTGCGGCATGAGAAAAAGTGGATGGGATTTGACGGAAGGGAGGTACCTTGTTTCAGTTAGTCGCGGTGGTTTGTGCTAAGGGGATGGCAGGGATGGAGGGAGATGACAGGAGGGACGTGATGTTGCTGGACCTAATAGAGGCAAGTGCATCATCCCTTGCTACAGACCGAGGCCTTGTGGGAGGAAGAACGTGATGCTGCGGTTCTCAACGGGAGCAAGTCCCCTCCCCCCCCCCTCCCTTGTCAGCAACTGATAACCAGTAGGGAGAACGAGGAGTGAAATGGGGAACATGAAGCCATTCCCTAAAGAGAGCATACGTTCTTCAAGAACAGGACAGCAGTAGGAGCAATTGCAGATTGGTCCGGGAACGCGGAACAGCGTTGCTCGTCAGCCAAGTTGTTGCATGGAATTAATCCATGTAGTTTAAACAGGAACAATGGACGAGCCGACCTGAGTAGGAACCAAGATCACACCCCAAACACCGGAGGGTGTGAAGGAGCCCAAGGAACGGAATAGGAAGTAGGGTGGGATGTGGAGCACGGGCCAGTCGTAGTGTCTTCGAATAGTTTTTGCCCAAGATGACGGCAGACCAGGAGACGAGCCGAACTGCCGCGTCCTATGGTATATATATGACGGCGGCTGTGCAGACGAATGCGTAGTAAGGTCGTGATGCAGATGGATATCTTCGGACTAGTAAAGCGGAACAGCCAGCAGAGAAGGAGAATATTTTCAATCAGCAGGAGAAGTTAATGGGAACTAGGGAAGGCACATCTTGGAGGTACGTACGTAAGAAGGAGGCTGCGCAGGGAATGCACAGTGGATCCTGGTCGTAAGAGGTAGCAAGTGCCTCCCCTCCCTGTCACAGACCGAGGTCCGGAAGGAGGAAAGTAGGACGACATAATATTGTCAATCCCAGTTGGGCGTACGTGCTCCCTCCCCCGCAGGGATGGAGGGCTGCAGGAACGAAGGAACGTACATTAGAAAAAAAAGACGAGTGGGCTGCATCGACGGAATGTCTAGTAGAGAATAGGGCTGTGCAGTAGGCCATGGTTGCGGTATGGAGGGACATTGTACCTCGTCGAGTAATCAACAGCATGTGGTGAAATGACCTAATCCAAGAAGGTTGCACAAAAGCAGTGCGCAAGGGGTAAAGAGAACTGAGGATGACGATCGTTGCTCGTCAGACCTGATCCATGCACCGCCCATACGCTATGATGACAAAAGCCGCCTTTGGCTAGGGGCCAAGAGGAACAGCAGTGCGGAGTGGACAGGAACGAAGTGGACAGGAACGAAGGTATCTTCCATCCGTGGCACGGTGGTATACGGAAGGGGATGAAACCCTGGGTAGCGGTACGGCCGTGTCATGTACCGTTCATCCGTGTAATGTCGGCATGCAGAACGTCCTTTGGTTTTGAGAAACCAGTGAGAGGCGGAACGACCGTGTCATGGGGACGGCCACCACTGAAGTGGAAATGACGGTATCGTCCTCCGCGGGATGGCGGTATGCGGAGGGGAACGTAGAATCCTATGCAGAACGTCGAAGGGGATGCTCAGAGAGCGACCACACGTGGATCACCCTAGGATAAATGATGCCAACGGAACGCTGCGCCGAAGCTTATATAAGCAGACCCAAGCCCGCGCATGCGCTATACCATACTAGCCTGGCTCTAGGGAAGACAACTTTCAAGATTTTAGGGGATTATTAGCTCAAAAGGGGGAAACTGCTATTAAAAACAGGTAATTATATTTCGTCGGCTATAAAAAATAACCACATGCTTTCGCCGCAATGCCATTACCACTTTATCATTAAATGGGCATAGGACGTTCCCTATCTAAGTTAAACAATTTCGGTTAGGATTGATGGAAAGTATAGGTCCCCACGTTTCAAAAAATCCTAAGCGTGTCCATTTCAGGCCACAAGAGGGCTCGCAAGCGCACTTTGAAAACTAAAATCATGAGTGAAAATTCTCCATAGTATGCTGACTTCCACACTCCAGATAGTTCCCTATCTAGCAAATTTTCGACTGCAGACTGCAGTCTTCTATGGCTCTCAAAGGCAAGTCTTTCTTTTGTTTACATTCTCTGATGTGAACACTATCACCATCCTAATTTGAAATCGCTGCTTCATGTAGCCACATGTAGGCTGTTCCACACTGCCAAGCCTCACGTCTTCAGTAGGCCGTTCCCAATCTCTCAATTTCCATTTTGCTTCCAGTTTTTTTTGGCAGATCAACTCCAATTAGGTTAGACACTTGAGGGGAGGAAGGGCCCTGTATGTTCATCAGTGGAGTGTTTCTAATTTCATGGAGCTTCATTGCAATAGATTCTAAACTTCTCAGCTGTCTGTCCCATCTAGAATTCGAACGAATCAGTGTCTCTGATCTGTCCCACATCATTTCATGCTGGTTTCCCATGCAATGGACTGCTATGCTGTTATCCGCTTTCTCGTTCCTCACATTCCCCATATGTTGGCCAAGCCGCATCTCAACACCTTTTCTCATCTCGCCAATGTACACGGCATTGCTGTCCTTGCATGGAACTCTATAAACTCCTTCCCTGGTGTTTGCAACTTTTCCTAGAGCCTGTTCGTCTTGAGATTTCTGGGTTTGCCTTAGCATTTGTTTGGCATTCTCCACTTTATTTTTCTTTCAAATCTTCTTTCCCAGTCCTTCTTCGTTCTTGAGAAACGAAGCAAAGCCATTATCTTTCAAAGTCCTCTGTATCGGGCTGCTTCAGTGATGGCACTAAAAGTGGGCCAGGGTGGGCCATGACCACCCCCCCTCCCAAAATATTTAACCCCTCCGGCCCCACCTGCCCCAACGTTTGGGTCACCACCAGAAAACAAAAAATAAAAAAACTTGCGGGCTAAACTTGAAATAAAATGAATAAACTAAGGCCACTAAAAAAAGAAAAGTTGGTTCTCAGGCCCTCCCGCACCGATTTTTTGATGGAAAATAAAAAGAAACGACGCGGCAAAAATAGCAGTTACAGAACAAATATAGGCCTTATTGAGAAATTAAAATATAAAATTACCATTCTTCTCGTTAAGTAATTGTGTGGACACGTGGTAAGAAGCATTAAGGGGCAGTATTCTTTATTTTACCCAAACTAAAAAAATAATTCCCCAAAATGTACGGAAAAATAGGGTCGAAAAATTAAAAAATTAAAAATAAAATTCGCCCGCCCGCATGGATTTCTTGAGAAAAATGCCCGAGAACCAACTTTCTTTTTTTAAGTGGCCTAAGCTTTTATCGTTTTATTTTATTTATTTATTTTTGTAACAAATTTGCAACACATGTGTGCAATTTATTTTGTGCATTTATGGGGCGTATTTAAAAAAAAATTGGACTTCCCCCAGCAAAAATGTTCCAAGGTTAAACCACTGTTTATGATCATGGTTTGCCATTGTTAAACCAATGGTAAATTGGGACCAACCATTGTTATCCAAAGATTGAAACATGGTGAAAGTGTCCTGTTACCATGGTAACTAGTGACCATGGTTTTGAATGGAGGTTTAATCAAGTGTAAATTGGGACCACCCATGGTTTAACCATGTTTACCCATGAACTACCCGTGTTTAACCATGGCTGACCATGATCAATTTTTGCTGGGGTCATTGAAGCTGACGCTACGTTCAGGTTGAATTCAACGCAATATAAGTGCCGAATGAGGCCCACTTGAAAAAAAAAAGTTTGTGGCTCACTGTGTTTCCAGATGTACCCTCTGTTGCCCCCCCCCCCCCAAACAATTCAATCCTGACGCCGTCACTGGGCGGCTTACTCCTCCTAGGAAAGTCAGTGACACCGTCAGCCTTGGCAGTGACGAAGGGCCTTCTAAATTCGGGAGGCTACATGAAGGGGCGATTTCAAACTCTGATGGTGATCGTGTTCGCATTGGAGAATGCAAAGAAAAGAAAGCCTTACCTTTAAGAGCCTGAAGAAGCCGGCAGGCTGCAGTCGAAAATGTGCTAGATAGGGAATTATCTGGAGTGTGCAAGTCAGCGCATTATGGAGAATTTTCACTCTTTTGAAGGTAAATTTAATACAGTGTTCCACAGTAATGAAAACTTACGGACTTTTTTGTGTAAATCACTACAAAAATGAGTGTTTGTGCAAATTAAGGGCGACGTATTTTAAATAAGATTTCAGGTATAAAAGAAGTATATCATCTTTCCTGTCCAGAATTGTGTGCTGAACGTTTTTGCTTCATATTATGCTTTTGATTTTTTTACGGTTAAGGAGTCACAGCCAAAAAACCGTTTTGGGGGTTGCCTCAGGCAGGGGGGGGGGGGGTTCAACTTGCGGGGAGAGGTTTGATCTAGCTATCAAAGTTTTTTTTTTTTCAGTTATCTTTCATGTGCATCCATACCAAATTTCATGCTTTTCACAGAAAGTGAACAATTCCATCAATTTTCGGCCTCAAACCGCCCTACTACTGATCATAGATAGTATTGTAAGACGAACAAGAAGTCGTGTTTTGTGGCGTTAAAAATAGACCAGGCAATAAATCTAAACGAAGTTTGCGTTAGTTGGTCTGGTTACATGAAATGTCAGGAAAGACTATCCACAATAGTGAACTCAAAAATATGAGCAAAAAGTGGTAACTTTTGAAACTGAAGCATAAAATGGGCTCAAGAAATAGTATTTCTAGGTTTTTATGTAAACCATCATTCTCAGCACCTCCAGATTAGTCGACTTGGACCCCAAGAACACAAAAATAAGACCATTTTACTTCATATAAAAAAAAATTGGACGACATTTTGGTGTTCAACGTGAAATTCACGGTGGCTCCCCTCTGAAAAACTTTCTATTGGCCTGGTGTACCCACATGCAAAGTGGCATATTCCAATCAAAAAATGGACAATTCTTTGAAATATTGGGGTGCACCACACATACTAATAGACTTAAATATGGGTGATCAACTTTCAGCAAAATGGAGCCACTAACAAGCAGAAATTTCTGCTTTTCAGCTTGCTACAGTTCTGTGCTTATTAAATTGTGCCCCCCCCCCCCCAGTGAGGTACCTTTGCTGCCATCCACCGATTATTCTCTAGTGATAAGCACAAATAAGGGAGAAAAGGTCTGTCTAGAGATTTCTGTGGGAGAGCAGTTTGATTTCAAATGTAGGAAGGAATACACCCAATGTATTAACCCTAGTTCGTCAAATATGAAAAATAAAGATACCAGTTTGTCCAAGTTAATGAATACAAAAGCACAACTTTTCCCTCTGCCCTTTGGACTTCACAGGATGCAAGAGGAAATTTACATACTGACCTAAAGATTTGAAAAATGTCGCTCCAGCTGCCAGACTGCAGTCACATGGCCTATGGTTGGACAGCTAGAGGGTTGGTTATCTAAGCCGACGTTTGTGGTACTTTCCCGCTCGGACATGCTAACATTTAATTCAAAAGGGCATTGGAAATACATTCCTGGGTGCAAACCAGTCTGGTTTCAGCAAGCTAGAAAGCAGAAGCTACTGCTTGTTTGGGTGTATTTATTAAATGCTATTAATAGTTCACACGTGATATTTACCTGCTAAAGGCCCACTGTAAGTTAGACGTTGCTTTTTGATGGCAACAGAAGAGATAAGAAGTGCAATGAACAAATGGAGCTTCTGCACCAGCTGACGTCCTCGGTTGTGGATTAAGGCTGCTATGAGCAACTGCGATGGCAGACCGATATCTGCCCATGAGCCAATGGGATACAATACACCAATAAAGTGAACAACAGTAACTTCTAAAAGAGCATTTTCTGGATGCTGCCAAGGCTGTAAATCAAAGAAAACTATTACAATTGTTGCACTTGAATGTTTTGTTGTGTTTTAAACTAATTAGTGAAGCCAACCCATGGATCCTGAAAATCTCCACACTGTATAGTCACAATACCACAATTTTGACATTAAAATTGCCCAACTTCAAATTAAACTAATAAAAGTATATAATGTATAGTCAAGTGTATAGAATAGCTACTGTGTATACTTTTAAGTTATACACACACAAACACACAGTGGCAAAAAAATAAAGAATAAACTACTGTCACATCCCCATTCTTGCAAGTTTAGTCCCTACTGAAATCCAGCATCTGACCAAATGTGAAAGGCACAATCCAGCAGCTCCATTTCATGTACTCTTTTATAAACCACCATGAGCTGTTACAAGAAATTAGTGCACATCAAAAGTCAAGAGAACCAGGAAGCATTATTGTTAGGCATTTGGACCATTCCAAAATATGCATGTTTTGTAGACAGTCATTATGGTCTTTCCATTCACAACAGTTCGAGGTCGTGCAAAGCTTCACAAATTAACGATCTTCACATTCACTTGTGGATTTTCGCTGGTTGTTCATTTTAATTCTCAACTTGCTTGACACCAGCCATCGTCACCAATGAATCCCTTGAATGCTCTAAGCTCCACCACCGGCAACCACCTCACCCGGATGGTTTGCAATTTGGCATTGATCTTGTCTGGCCACGACCTTTCTATTAAGACAACTGAAAAGACCAAATACCAGGGTTACCTTGATTAATTTTGGTTTTTATTCGCCTAACTGAAAATATACATTATCTAAATTTTAGCATTCTCCTTCTGCTAATGCTGCTTGTTCTAGAGATTAAAGTTATGGAGCCTTGCCAGTGCCACCACCCACTGCCCAACAGCCCAGTTTCGAGACATTTTTCAAACTGCGATTGTGAAATAACGGTGATGAATTTTACAGTTCTGTTTCCGTGGAAATAAAGCTGAAATGTAGGGCTATTAAGGGTTGAAGAAATGGGTCGATTTGGTACATTATTGGTGGAGTTATGGATGGTGAAAGACCGAAGTCTTTTTGGCACTTGGGCGCTCAAGAAAAAAAAAGGTGTTCATTGTGATAACGAGGGGGGGGCCCCCCCCCCCCCCAGGTTTTTGATTTTTGTAGTCCGGGTATCCTCTCCAATCCGGGTTTTCTTGGTAAATCACCTTTACATGCTATGTATTTTGTTATGATACATGTTACAAGAGTATTCGCAAAGAATAAATGGTGATGCAAGAAACATTTTGGTAAGTACTCTTACCGTAGTTATTAGTCTGACAGCCACAATGCGGTAAATTACAACAGTTGTAAATCGTTGTTTTACGTCGAGAAATCTTTGTATGAAGGTTTGGGCGTTCACAGTTTTCGTGCGCCCTTTTTAAAATATGCAACCCTCGAGTGCGCCCCAGCTTTGCTGAAGGTTATTGATTTGGTGGAACTCGTTCCAGCGTCATTTCATGAAAGCTCTGCCGGGCTTGAGAAACTTGTCACTTGAAACACGTTTGAGTGTTGCGGGGCTGAAATTAAAATTCGACCTTCTGCTTACTTTTAAAATTTTACATGGTTTTCTTTCTGTTGATTTACCATTCTTCGATGTTCGTTCGGTGAGTGTAACTAGAGATCACTCATGGAAACTTGAGGTCCCCCAGTCTAGATTTAATTGCCAGTCTAGATATTTTTTTGCGATCAGAGTGGTTCCGGCTTGGAATTCATTGCCAGAGGAGGTGTGTCCGCATGGTCTGTGTCTGGTTTTAAAGGTGTATTGAACGGTCTATTCCACTTACTAACTTTTTGAAAAGAAGCCATTAGCCGACCTGCTACTGGTTTGGGGACTGTTATTAGTGGTTACCAGCCCTTCCAATTTCCCTCCACCTTCTGTGGAAAACTCTTTTATTATACCGGGTGTTCCTAAAAGGTCTAGTCAAATGTTAACCAATTAAATAAACATGGTCAAATGTTAACCAATTAAATAAACATGGTACGCATGGTGGAAGATCTTTCTAAAAGATAAAAGACCACCGAAAATTCGCACCTTGATTTGTGACGATCAAGGGACAATTTTGGTAAATAGCGTACCATGTTTATTTAATTACTGTGTTACCAAGTAAAACAATGAGCCTTTCGGCCTTTCGTGTAAATGTTAACCACAGATGCTGCTCATTAAAGTAAAGCAAAAAGTCCGTATAAACATGGGTCCGGAAATGCTTCCTTTCTGAGATAACACAGAGTGATGTGAAGTAACTTCATAGGCCTTTTGTCTCATAATGGCTGTAGTAATGGTTTGCAATCAATACTCCCTCAAACTGCTGTGACAGTAGGTTGCTAGCAACTGCCTCCTCCCACCTTTCCGGGAACCACTTGAGATAGGACCGTTAGTATGGCAAAAATAAATGTTTTTAGTATCGGTTTGTACTCAATGGTAAGAAAACAAACAGAAAATTAATCAATACACTCTCAAGCTACTGGGATAGTGAATGAATGGCCAGAAATAACACGTGCATTTACCAAAGGACTTAGGACAAAGTGCCCTTCACCCGAGAGAGCCACTTACGACATGAACCTTGGTATGGTGAGTGATTAAACAAGTGTTTGTGTCTGACAAGAGACAGTCGGTGGAACCAAACAACGGCATAACAATTTAGCAGTCCTTTGCCGATAGTTGATACCGGAAATGATCAGCAGTCGCTCCCGAGGTAATCATTTCGGGAGCACAAGGCAAGCAAAACGAGTAAAAGAATTACATTGTAAAGGTAACAGCAACCTACATTGTCCTGAAAGGTTTCGTCACACTCCATGCACAATAACAGTAGCACCACGATCCGTCCGTACAGAAATCAAACCTGCCACACTTTCACTACTGCTGTGGTGTTCATCAGATAAGGTGTTCAAAGTGGCCTCCTTGAGCAGCAATGCACGCTCTACAGCGTTGCATCATGGAATGTCGAACACGTTCGAGAATTCCAGCAGTACGCCGAATCGTGTTACACCCATCCACAATACGGTCGCGTAGAGCCTGTAGGTCAGAAACTGGTGTAGCTTAAACAAGATCTTTGAAGTATCCACAAACAAAAAAAGACCAGAGGATTTAGGTTTGGTGTGCGTGCAGGCCATGCAGTTGGTCTGCCTCTACCAATCCAATGCCCCGGGTAGCTATGGTTGAGAAATTCCCGAGCAGTGAGGCTAAAATGGGCTGGAGCACCATCATGCATGAAACACAGTTGATGCCGCATCCCCAATGGAATATCCTCCATCAATGCAGGCAGCATATTTTCCAGATAATTCCTGTAATTTGGACTGAACCTGGGTGGCAGAAAAGCTGGTCCAATGAGGCAGTTCACTACGATTTCGACCCAGACATTCCACGAGTACCGTTGTTGAATGTTGATGCTGCGACTGAGTGATAACATGTGGCTTTTCATCTGCCCACTGATAATTGTTGTGGAAGTTCGCTATTGCCTCATCTGTGAAGAATACTCGCTGCTGAAAGGTTGGTTCAACACACTGCTGCGTGTGCCATTCACAAAATGTTACACGAGAAGGGTAATCAGCTATGGAAGAGTGTGCACTCGCAGCACATGATAGGGATAAAGATGATAATGCCGAAGAATTCTCCACACACTTAAATGCGAAACACCTACCTCTTCGGCGACCTGTCTTGTTGAAGTTCCTGGATCCTCTGAGATCATGTCGAGTACCCATTCTTCAGTTTCAGGTGTTCGGACAATACCTGTCTCGACCCCAGTCAGCGGTAGCAAGCAAAAATGATCCCATTGCAGCAAGACGACGATGGATGGCATCAAATGTATCTTTGGCTGGACACTGTTCTTGTGGGTAGGTTTCCTGGTGGATGCACTGGGCTTCACTGCTGTTTCCATTCACTCGTCCATACGTGTAATGGATATCTGCCATCTCAGCATTAGTGTAACGATGCATTGTATCAGTACAAGTGAATACGTGCTTAGGTAATAAACTTTCTCAGTGTCAGACAAGTAACGAGCTCTGAAATGTACTGGTTCGAAGGTCCAACTAAGTAGCCAATTCAACAACATGTCTTCAAATGCCTAAAACTCTTTTACTATATTCGCATAAATACTTACATCTGAAACAAAAATGATATTTTCCCTTAACCCCACAAAAGTGATTTTTATCGTACTGAAAGTGTTTCAAATAACGGTGCTTGTTAAAATCTCAACAGCATACATGATACTGCAAGTATTCGCTTGTTTTCACTTTTTAGGACTTTTAAACAAAAGGAACATTCAAATGTGAATACAATGAAAAAGCAAATATCACAGTAACATTCAATAAGAATTGTAATTCGTATTGACGGTGTTTAAACAGTGTTGGGTCGGGAGGGTGAGGGTATAAATTGGCAAGTTATTTTACTTCGGAGGGGAGGGGTCCTATTTTCTTTTTTGTGAGGTTAAGAGAAGCTTATTCCAACTCTCCATCTGGGCCAGTCCGACCTTGGTTTGGCTTTAAACGCTTGTTTTGCCATAGCTGCAAGCAATGATTCGATAGGCATCTTGGTCCCAGCTGTACATCTCTGGCTTCTTACAAACCGGATTCGATCCTGGTAAAGGCAAGTGTATATGTACGGGTTTTTCTCCAGTTGTTTCCCACCCCTTGCACGAGGGTTTCCTCCGGGTACTCCAGTCTCCTCCCTCATGCGGCAAAAAAAAAACAACTGTCTAGATGGTGGTACCTTCCACTTATTATCTGCCGCTTGGGCCTTCAAAATGCTCTAGCTTACTGGCCGACACCTTCTATTCTATACAAATGTTCCTGTCTCAAGAGGCCATGGGAAGGAGGAGGGGGAGTTGCAGTTTGAAAAGTCCTCTGGTAGATGTTTGACTACGAGTTATTTCCAGCTACATACTACCCCAGTAGCTTGAGAGAGTACTGATTCATTTGTAGTTTGTTTTGTTACAATTAAAATAATTGCAAACCATTACTACAGCCATTACTAGACAAATAGGCCTATGAAATTACACGACATGAACTTTCTGCTTTGTTTTGATGAGTAGCATCTATGGTTAAAATTTGACTAGACTTTTTAGGGACACTCATTATTAATAAAAAAATAAGGGGATCAAACTGGGCGAGCGAGCTCCAATAATGGTCTTACAATTACCTAGAAAAACCCACGCAAAACCAGTACCCGGCATTTACAGAAATTGAATTCAATCATGATAAAAAAATAAAAAATAAAAAAAACTACACGTCACCACAACTTAGAAAACAATTAGACCTTAAACATTCGGTGAAGAAAACTGTCTGTTCGCCTTCATCAGATGATTTGAAACAACTAAACTTGACCGACACTACATTGCTGGGGTCATCAAAATTCAAACAAAGTGCTGCAGCGCTCCACCACTGATCTGAATGCCCAGACCTCTATTTTAGTGCTGCTAGAGATAAAGTGTTTACAATGGCCAGTCGACGGTTTCCATTGACAACAATTCTGTTTCAGTGTAAAGATGATTTAAGATTCAAAGTTATGCCAACACCCAAATCTTTTACTTTATACTTGTCAGGTAATGGTCGAGTCTTTAAATGATTGTGAAGGGAGAGATTTTGAAGACCAATGTGGAAAGTATAGCATTTATTAATTGAAAGTGGGCCAGAAATTGCCAAATGTCACCCCATCAGGTATGTGGTATACGACTCCGCCTCTTCAGCAGCTATAGGATTTAATTCTACAATATCTTTCAGCCTTTAACCCTTAGATGACGGCCGGTTTCTACTTTGATACCTAGATTTGGCCCTTCCCTTACCACCAGAGTTGCTTTTCTTTCAAAATTGTAGATTCTGATATAAAAACAATTAGTTGTAGGTATCAACTAAGTAAGATCGCACAAATTGAAAAAAAAAAGATATTCCGTGGTCACATTTATTTAGGCATTGAACACCATCCTTAAAAATATTTATTAACATTATCAAGATGAAGATAGTTTAATGCTTTACTCACCCAGCGAAACGCTCTGACAATGGTAAGAGTGATCCAACATTTAAAGCCAATGTCGTCTTCATGCAATAAAGAATGCAAAGGAAGGAATATGCTGAGGTAAGTAGATAGTAAGATGGGCCCACCTTAAACAAAGGAGAAAAGAACGGAATTTTAAAGCTAAAATTCCTGAAATAGAGAATTTTGCCGGCCCCCAGCCAGGCCGGCTGAAAATTGTTTCTATTGCTAGGAAAATACATAACCTGTTAATTTTTGCATAAGTTCCCCAAACGTTGCCGTTTCCCTGGAGGTTTTTCGGTGCCGAATAGCGGCCGGCGTCGTAACCCTAACTGCGCATCATTTGCACGCAGCTCCTCTCTATATAAAGCGCCGCAGCGCGTTCATTCCTCATCATTTTTACCTCTCAATATGTCAGGCGGTGACTCGAGAGGGGAGGCAGGGTGGGTATGGTTCTGTATTTTCCTAGCAATAGAAACAATTTTTAGCCGGCCTGGCTGGGGCCGGCGAAATTCTCTTTCTATTGCTGGAAAATCCATAACCTGTTAATTTTTGCATTAACAGTTAGACCTCGTCAGAGTTTGGTGGCGGGCACGCTGGGGTTACGAACCGGCTGTTTTCCCCAAAAAGTTTTTCAACTTCGCACGTTATTCAGAAAACAGAATTGAGAGATGAGGTCTTTGCTTCCATCTTCGTTTTCTGAGTGCTTAAGGGGGTTTCACAAAAAAGTCCGTAACGTTGACGCTCATTACTGTGGAACACTGCATTAAATTTACTTCCAACAGAGTGGAAATTCTCCATATTTTGCCTACTTCCACACTCCAGATAGTTCCTTATCTAGCTAATTTTCGACTACAGCCTGCAGTCTTCTTCAGGCTCTTCGAAGGTTTCTTCAGGCTCTTCGAAGGTAAGTTTATCTTCTGTTTACATTCTTCGTTGTGAACATGATCGCCATCCGAGTTTGAAATCGCCGCTACGCGTAGCCTCCTGAATTTAGAAGGCCCTTCGTCACTGCCAAGCTTCACGTCTTCAGTAGGCCGTTCCCAACCTCTCAAGTTTCCATTTTGCATTCAGTTGTTTTCTCAGGTCGACTCCGATTAGGTTAGACACTGATGAATATACAGGGCCCTTCCTCCCATCAGTGTCTAACCTAATCGGAGTCGACCTGAGAAAACAACTGAATGCAAAATGGAAACTGAGAGGTTGGGAACAGCCTACTGAAGACGTGAGGCTTGGCAATGACGAAGGGCCTTCTAAATTCGGGAGGCTACGCGAAGTGGCGATTTCAAACTTGGATGGCGATCGTGTTCATAACGAAGAGCCTGAAGAAGAAGACTGCAGGTTGCAGTCGAAAATTAGCTAGATAAGGAACTATCTGGAGTGTGGAAGTAAGCGAAATATGGAGAATTTCCACTCTGTTGGAAGTAAACTTAAGGGGGTTGGATTACACATCTGGCAACTGCGGTTGGACCCAGATGATGTAGTCCACTGGCTTGTGAAGATGAAGCTGCTTCGCTAGGAGGCTGCCATGAAGATGTCTGGTACTGAAACGGAGTTGTGGAATGCTCAGGAGGTGGAGAGTGCCTTCAATTTGTGCGCTGTGACCCTGACGCTTTATGTTGCTTGACCTGTGTTGGAATCATCATAGGTGGTTTGGTTGGTGTCGCGTATCCATTTCGAGATGGTGGCTGCGGAGGTCTCGCCAAAGCTTCTCTCGAATGGAAGAAAGTTGCGTTCTGCTTTTCCGGATTCCCTCATTCGTGGTTCTGGAGACGTAGAAGCGAAGTGTTTGTTCTGGACAGAGGTGGCGTTCTGGTTACATAGACTTCAGTCGAGCTCAGAACTAGAAGTACCGAGGCAGTACGTTTACTGATGCTCCACCTGATCGCATCATACAACAAAACATGTGAGTGTTAATCCAACCCTAACAAGTTCGGGCGAGTACATCTTGAAGACCAATCTGATCCTCGGGTAGTGGCAGCAGATTAACTTGTTTTAGATTTTCTAACCACAACTAGCAAGTGCATCCTTTTTCCTTACGAGTCTTTACACAATGATGCATCCAACACCCTTCCCATCTGCTATCAAGACTGCTGCGTAGGACTGCAAATGCCTGCCGGAGATAAAGTATGCAAATATGAACACTCACCACGTACAAAATTTCCGCAACCACCATAAAGTGCAAATACCAAAGGTTTTCAAAGGTTTTCACCTCAAACCTTCTTCAGGCAGTTAAGCCACTAGCACCCACACTCACAATCCTTCCAAACCCAACGAACTTCCAAAATTCAAAACTTCCTCCTCATCACATCACAGTAGGCCTTGAGTCAGCATTCCAGGCTGGTGTTGGCACTGCTCATAGTTGATGATTCTTCATCCGTTTCTTCCTCCATAGTTGATGGTGAGGGGAGGCATATCTTCCAGCTTGCTTCCAGTCTAGTTTTAAATTGGGGCGTCAACATGTTACTAATCATTTTATAGGCTGGTTCTTGTGTGTTCAGTAGCTTTATTAACATGCCTCTACACTGCTGAATGGCCATTGATTCTAAGGCGTGGAGGTGTGCGCCCTTGCTGGAATCCGACTTCAGCAAGATTTTCGTCTGCTCCCAGTCAATCTGGTGTTTATATTTCTTGCAATGCGTGGCCACTGCATTACTTTTGTCTTCTTCGAGGGTGGCTTTCCAGTGCTCCTTAACTCTAACGCAAATCGGACGTTTTGTCTCCGCAATGTACCCACTTGTCATGGAACCAAAGTAAAACTGCTGAAAAAAAAAGCGCAAACTCGAATAATTCACTACAATGAATGTGAATAACCCCACAACAATCAGTCTCTATGAACAGAGATACCTGCAGCGACACACATTTTGCACATTGAAATTTCCTACATCTCGTTGGAAGAAACCTACAGACTCGGGGTGATTGCAGTGCTATTCATTCCAACCCTTCATGGGCGGGCAAAGGTGACCTGCTATGTTCTGAATGCGTATTGGCCGTAGCCAGGAAACGTACAGCGGAATCAACAGAAGGAATCACCGAAACAAATTTCAGATAATTCCTCCTATTCTTCATCTGATGCCTCGGTTACTGTGCATCTAACTCCAAGACTAATGCCGCCTACCAAACAATCTGCGAGGTCACCATCAACCAGTACCAAAACATTAGGGCTCCCATCCCAACCGTTCTGCCACCGTTCTGGAAGTATGGCCGCCGACTTAACACCCAAGGGTGTAATTCGACTAAAAAATATTTTTGTGTAATGCATGGCACATCAGGTCAGGACAACTTTATTTGACTGATAAGCCAAAAAGGTGCCATGAGACACCTAGTAAGTGTCAACACGGCCGTTCCCATACGGTCTGTTGAACACAGGACCGAACGGAATTAATTCCCTCCATCAACCAAAGCAGTCACACCCCAAATTGACCATCCCACGATTGATCTGTAAGAATATCAAATGAACATGATGGTGAGGCTGAATCTAACCCACACAATGTAGACAAATGAAAACCAAACCAGGTTTCAATTCCAATTCAAAATTTATTAGTTCTGCTCAACGCGCAATACTGTGAGTGAGTAATTGAGCAACCAGAATTTGAAAGTCGTGTGCAGACTTTCTCGATCTGAAGAATGAGATGAAATTTCTCCAGGTTTACTACCTTTAGGTGTCACTTACGAATATTGCGAGTTAAACGCATCTCCAATCAAATTAAATAAAGTGAAAGAGGTTGAACTGTTATCGTCGCTTGCCAATTTTTCAAAATCTCTATTTCCCTCAAACGTTTGGTTTTAACCATCCTTTCAAAGAAAAATCCCAATGAGATTCTGGAAATTGTGTATGCATACAACGGACAAGGTATAAGTGTTGGGGATCAAGGGTCCACAGAAGATCGCACATTGTCTACGGCTGAAAGTCCTTCCAAAGAGATAATTCAGTAGATTAGGGTCAACTGTCAGGAACAAAGGTTCAAAGAAATCCAAACACCCCCCCCCCCCCCATCGAGGAAGACCTTTCTTTGAACGGTCTCTCTCTAATGCCAATTTCTCAGCCTCATGTGAGAATGGGCAGGAGCCCCCCCAGGTAAAGGGGGACTGCACAGTGAAACTTTCCAAGTCAGCAACAAAGCAACTTACTGATTGGGTTGCCTGCACCTAACCTATGAGCCATCGAAAGCCATAGGAGCAAGCATCTACCGTCGGTCTACTGACAGTCAAGACAGCCGACAGATAGAATCAATAAAGACTAACCAGTATGGGGACATATTGCCCGCGGGCTATCCAGCAAACCCCTGGAAGTGGGCTAGGACCAATTGGCTGGCATTTTTTTCTCCCCCACCCTTGCCCAATGGTTATAGGGAGATGGGCGAACCCAATTAAATTACAACCGATTGAATACCACTATTTTCTTAAATAATTAGAACCCATTCACTTCGCTGGAAGCAGACTTTAATCCACTTGGCTAGAATCAAATAAAGACTATCCAGTGTGGGGGCAAACTACCTGCGGGCTTTACAACAAAACCTCCTAAGTGGGCTAGGACCGAATTGCCGAGCATGGTTTGTTATTTCCAGACGGCTTAACAGACATTTTGGCTCTAAAGTGAGGCTAGCCACCGAATTTCTGTTCACTACCGGCAAACATCATGTCAATTGGGTAAACCTAAGAGAGGCGGTGATACCGCATTTCTACAGGATGTTTGGTTGAATCCTCGCTAATGGGTGAGCAAAGGAATCGTTGAGAAAAACTGCCTACTTCATTATTGTTTTGGGTTAGACAATTTAGGCTTATTTTAGGGTTGCAACCCAGTCGTTTTCGTGTGATACCTGCTATTATGAACTTAAATTATAAAGTCAATATTTACTCAAAACTATTCGTAGTCACTTAGCTTAGCCACGTTGGTGAAATCAAATTTTCCTTGAGGATGGGAATGTATTTGCTTTTCATGTTAGAATGTTAATGTTAAATTTTTGAAAGAACAAACCTGTCGAAGTGAATATGTTTAGGCTAAATTGCTTAACCCTTTCACGCCAAATGAATTCTGGTTAGGTCAGTCGTGGGATTCGAACCAGCATTCACTTGGTGTGGAGACGAGGATGCTAACCACTGGGCTGTTGCTGCTCGCTTTGCTCGGAGTCCCAGGGGCCCCCTCACACAGTTTGCAGCGCGAGTTTGGATTTAGTTTTTGCTCCATCTTGTAGCTGTTGCCATTTGGCTACTGCGGGCATAAAAGGGTTAATAGTTTTCCCATTTTAATTAATGTTTAACGTTGAGACATGATGTCGTCTGGCAATTAAACTCCCGCATACAGGCGAAACGGGGAAGTTGAATCTGTCCATGTAAGCAAACTGTGTGAAACCTACACAATGGCCTTAAGCTAATTTTTTATTTCCAAAGTGAGACTGGGGATTTTGTAATTACGTTTAATGGTTCTATCGGAAAAATCCATAATATTTACTCACGATCTCACTAACAGAATATTTTATCAATATCAGCGAATTTCGACAGATCTAAAGGAACTTGAGATCAAATTCCTTCTTACTGTATTCCTCAGGCTTCCAGGTTAGTGTGATGCAGTTTTGACGAATAATGACAATGGCGAAACGGCACGGTACTGTATTCGTTTCGCCATTGTCATGTGCCCTAGCAAGCGTAGCCTAGCTCTCATCCACAAAGTATTCTCTACTGACGAGCCCAAACAAGGGCGAAACAGTCTGTCTAGAGATCTTTGTGGGTGAGAGCTAATTGATATTAAATTTGACGAATAACTAACTAGGAAGCCCGAGGAAGACAGTAGGAAGGAATTTGATCTCAAATTCCTTTAGATCTGTTGGAAATTCGCTGGATATTGATAAAATATTCTGTTAGTGAGATCGTGAGTAAAAATTATGGATTTTTCCGATAGTACTTCAAAAAACTCGGTTAAATTAGCCATTTTGTTATGTCCAAGCTTAATGATTCATGAAGATGCCAGTCAACTAAGCATTTCTCTTGCTTGTAACGGCGGACGCTACGACGGCTCAGGTGCTTGTAACACCCCCGGTTTCCTGGTTTGACACGGGGATTCAGCTTAAGGTGTTGCGGTGATTATAACGACTTTTATGGCATAAGCACAGCATGGGCTACAGTCCCAGCATGGGGGATGGAACGTCGGGTCCTACTTAAAGGGGCCTAACCTTAATACTCTGCTGGTATTTCACTGCCACCAGCGGTGGAATTTAACTGTTTATCAAGAGCTAAAATTAAAGGTGGGCTGCATATTTATTTTACACTTAAACAATTGATCAACTAGCAAACGAACTGAAGTTATGAACTCCTGGTTTATTTTTAACAACAGAGAATGAAAAGCACACTTTACATTAAGTTTGCACAAACAGCTTTTGAATATCAATGAATTAAAAGCAACAAGTTTGAATTTACATTTTCGTAATTCACACGATCCTACAAAATGACACTTGTGTTTTGAATGTACAATCAATTAAATTTTCGAATAGAAAAAGCAATACTGAACGCTCGTTTGAGTAGTCCGTAAGACTGAACAGCCCAGGCTGGTTACAGTCTATCAAACAGTATGTTTCAAACATGCATGAAAGATCAAACGTTTTAGTTTTGTTTCTAAGTGATAAAACAGAGCCTTAAACCTCCCAGAGTTGCTGTTTAGAAGCCAACTCCTAAAATTATAAAAGCCGCAGCTACTTATAAAGTACGTCTGGAGTGAATAACCTATGAATCCCACACGAAGATCAAACCGTCCGTTATTTGGATTAAAATTATATTTAAAACAAATAAGAAAAAGTTTTGGTTTTTAGTAAGAGGTTATGGCGTGAGAGAACCCAATATGCCGCTTAAGGCGTCACCACCATAATTTCCTCTAAGCTAGAGAGTTTAAGTTAAGTTTTAAACTATAAATTTAGACTTGGGGGGGGCCTAAATTAAATTTCCAAAAGCTAACTTACAAACATACGAACCACTGCCATTTTGCCCGGCATGGCATCCTATGGACGTGACGTCTCTACTCCCGACTGGCGTGACCCTTCTAGCTTGAGAGATCCGTGAGCTGTGCTGAGGATTGTGGGTTGAGGGGGCTTTTTATGCTATCAGAGAAGATTCTCGCGACCAAAGCGCGGACGCCGAGGAGAGCTGCGGGGGTGGTGGAGGGCCAGGGGAACAATGGAAAGTGGGAGGAGAAATCGGTTTGGCAAAGGGTTTTGGAGCAGAGCCGTTTGAAGGAGTAGGGACATGTAAAGATAGATCAGTTTGAGTTTTACTCAAGTGAACTTTGGGAAAAGGCTTTTACTTTAAAATATTGACTGTTAAATAAATATCTACATGATTGCAACGTGAATAGGCTCTGGTTAAAGCTTAGTACTTTGGCTTGGGTAATGCATAAAGCATTACTATTAAATTTTACAAGCTTTAACTGAAAACTGCAGTGTTATACACCACAACTAGTTTTGGC
>JAHWFP010130170.1:1077-51866 GCA_023313725.1 Lithobius niger
TGCCCCCCCCCCCCCCCCCCCCCCCCCGGGAACCACTGAAAGGTACGGAGACATTTAAGACGGTAGAGGGTATTGTTGCAATTTTGCTTAAATTTAGAATTAAGTTACAACTAAAACATATTCTAAATCACTCACATTTTTACGCCGTTTTTGAAGATTCCTTCATGCATCTATGACCGCCTCCCCCCACCCCCCAAGAATTATTGGTCCCACAAACCGAACTTGGGCTCCCTTTTCCTTTCGTTTCATCACTGGGATGTTCGATAACGACCAGACCAGACTTTCAAGTAATCATTACCTCGATTTCGTCGCGTCTCGATACGTTTTGACAAGTATCGGCGTGCAATTTTGGAATTTCTCGACTTGCCGATTTCACTTCCGATGAAAACTGAAAAAATGTTAAACTTTCATCTTAATGTTTTTATCACGAAAGAATATTCTGTTGCAATTTTTTTTTAAATCTGAAAACCAAAATATAGTAGAAAACAAAGCAATCAGATACTGTCGCCATATTTGTCATAATAAAGTGCATACAATTATGTTAATCACTGTAGAGGAAAATGTAATAAATTCAGGCATATTTTCTCCTTACAAATAGGCCTAAAACAAAAATTTTAAGTGTGCAAAAGGGACGAGGGAAATACAAATTGTAAAATTTCTATTCAGGTAAACGTTGGCAAACCCTCACAAAATTGCAGCCGAGATGTAGCGAATGCATATTATTTTAATAATCACTTAAGTACACAGCCTGTGAAGATACTGCAGTGATAGCAGCCTACACATCAATCACTACTTAGTTCAGCCTCCACATGACATATTGTGTGTGGCAGAGAGCACATTTTGTTTACGAATGAACGTTGAATTTATTCGTGTGGTGACTAGAGCTGGTACACAGTGATGTGCACTATCAGCCCATAATTCTTAGAATTGGGGCAAGGTGGCCTAATAGTTAACATGGCCGTCTCGTGTGCCAGAGGTCCCGGGTTCGAATCCGGCATCAGCCATCTCCCTGCATTTTAGAGAAGAGAATGGCACTGTGAAGTGTCATGCTCACGTCCAAATCAGGAGCAAGGTGTTTGAGCGCCCGGGGCCAGTAGCCCTTTGAGCGCCCACTTTATCACTACTATACAGCAGATTGCAACCTCCCCCTCACCTCTTCCCAAATTCACCCAAAAATGAACGCTGCCACAGAGATAATGCCAACACAATGAAAACACAGGAATCATGAAGGGGTGAGGTATGAGACAAAAATATTTGGATTACAATACAGAGGTGCCCTCTGACTGCCCCTCCCCCCCCCCCCCCCAAAAAAAAAAAAAAGAACATGAATTCGGCAACAAATATTTGATTATAGGTCCGGAATTTGGGTCTTGTTCACAATAAAAATATCAAAACATTAAAAAGGTGGGAGCCGCCACAAGTTGCGGACTTCATACATCCGCCATATTGGATGATTTTCCAACATGGTGGCTGTGTGAAGTCCAGCGTTTGTGGCAGCCCCACATTTTTTTTTTGTGTTTTAACATTTTTTATTGTGTAGTACCAAATACCGGGTCGAATTACCAAATTCATGTTCTTGTAGTTTTCTTGCCAGCCAGAGGGCACCTCTCATAAACTACTGCTGTTAATTTTTCAAGACAAACTGTATTTAGGCTTGGCTTTGCCAAAACAGGATTTATTAAAGTTCAACTTTTTTTTTTAATTTTTTTTTTGGGAGGGAGCAGCATTTTCGGCGCCCTTTCCCCTGACGGCGCCCGGGGCGACGGCCCTCTTCGCCCCCTTCTTGCTCCGGCACTGCTCACGACCAGTGTGGCCTGTAAAAGATCCTAGGAATTTCCGATGGCATTTACCTAGCAAAATTGTCCCTCTCTCTTCTGGCACTACGGCTAACGCTGGGTGGAAGTCAAACAACAATATTGTCTTCAGAGTGCGGTGTTGGGCATTTAACTTATGACATGTATAGTGCTAAGTGCTGACTTAAATTCCAATGTATTTGCCCCCTTCCCCACAAGAATTCCTAACTTCGTTCTAATTTCGTTGAAATTTCATCACAAGGTTGCTGCAATGAATGAAATCCAAGAGTTCGAAGATGAAATTCTTGCCACAGAATTTTTGGGAGAGCGCCGGTATTCGGGTTTTTCAATGGATGGCTAGGCCAACTTTTTGTACCGACGGTATAATCCGCGGGGCGAAACGCGGCCTTAACACTCTACTGAATTCGGACTTTGTGTGTATGTCTGTTTCTCCTTGTGTGTATGTCTGTTTCTCCGTGTGTGTGTGTTTTTCTGTTTGGGAAACGATTAACGTTCGCAATCTTGTTCTGATGTGCTCCAAATTTACTGACAAGGATGCTTTGGTGCATGCAAGAAACGAGTTCGAAGATGAAATTCCTATCTCAAATATTTTATAGATGGTGGCCGAAATTCGAGGTGGAGCACTGGGCAGAAATCATATAAGTGGATCAGCAAAGCACTTCCCTGTGAAACACTGGGCAGAAATCATCTAGGGCTACAGCTAAAAAAAATTGCGAAAAGATAATTAAAAAAAAAAAAAAACGGGCTTCAAACATTGCCTTAATCTGAGAGCAGTTGCTACCACGCAAACTATTAGCAGAATGCGGTTTTGTTGGCTGGCTAAAGGTTTTAGACGTATTACTAGCACGTTCCGGCAGACAGTGCTTATTCACAGGGTAGAATCGAATTGGTGTCCTTTTTAACTGGTAGGTTATCTCGAGACGGAGAGGGGAAATTTGGCTAGCGAGTACTTACCTGCCACATTCAACACGAGCACGAACCCATTTCTGGGTTCGAACAATCTATAAAATATTTAAACGATAATGTTTGTTCAGCTGGCTGGATGGCTGTCCGCATCGCACAAATTTCATACTGAGTCCGCAGTGCTCAAGTACAGTACAAAGTCTCACGTATAAGCAGTTTCAATAATGTCATTACTTATTGCATACAGTCTATTGTCTAGCTGCAAATTGTTATTGTTGGCTTATGTAAAATTCAGTGAAGAGCGGAACATTGACCGGAGCAAGAAGTTATGATTTTACAAATGACGTCACCTTAGCAGCCGATTTTACGAAGTCAGTTATTTTTTCTTTTTGTGTGGAGATGCGGGGGGGGGGGGGAGATTACTGCTCCCACCGCCCTTCTGTGGATCCTTCCCTGTGTACATCCCGAATTTGTGATTTTGTCTGAGGAGGAGCCTGTGCTACTGCCTAGTCTTAAAACCGTGGAAGGATGGAGGACACTCAGATTCCCTTTCGATTTACCTGCAATTTATTTAGTTCATACAGCGGTCTCAGTGTACATTTTGGAAGGGTTCGTTGCCTTTTATTTGGTTCACATTTTCGACTTTTAAACTTTTTGTCTTTAGCCATCGAGAATTTCGTCACAGTTCCTACAAATCTATGCTCTCTCATCAATTCGTAACTTTCGTTGTTCTTTTTTTTACACCATTTCCTCCGGAAAACGTTTTTTAACTGGTTTATACGATTCACATCCCAACTTTAACAATTGATTTTGTTTACTATACACACGGCACGCCATTGGACGGTCTTTCAAACGTGCACTGAACGGCGAAATTTTCCCCAATTTCTGACCGCTTCTGTTGCCATGGAGACTTGCTGTTTAGCTTCGTCTAAATATGTCATGTTCCTCTCCGTATCCTACAAGATACATAAGTACAATATGAGGCCAAAATAAATTACTGAAATCAAAGGCACATTATGAAGATCGGCTTAAACATTTGGAGCTTCACAGTATGCAAGAACGTAGAATAAGAGATTTTATTTTAACAAGCAAAATCTTAAATAAATCCATTGATTTGCCCAGTGAAACCTTTTTTGAACTCTCCAATGTCGGTTTTACGCGTGGTCACACAAAGAAGCTCTATAGAAGCCAGCTTTCAGAACTGACATTGCAAATCATATACGCGTTCCATCAGTAGGTGAAATGCCTTGCCCGAGTCTGTGGTGAATCTACCATGGACTTATATACTACCCACTCCCTTAAGTTCCACGATTCTACAACACTCAGTAGCTGGAAGAGTCGCTATGACTAGCTCTTAACCCTACACTTATGTTTTAAGCATGTGCTTTTCGTTAATTTTGCTGCTTTGTTATTGTTATTGTCATAGGTAACACCCCACACATAAGGATAGTTATAACATGTAAGTTTTGCTCCCATTAAATTGTGAAAAACGCCGTAAGCTACATTGAGTATTCATTGACATCGTTTATACGCTGAATTAGCGCGTTTGCAAACGAAATTAAACTTGTGTGGGTTATTTATTAAGATCCCGAGTTTAAGAAGTGGAGAGAGAGCTATATTTTTGCCAACAGAAGAACACGTGATAGTTAATGGCATAAATACTTGTAGGCCAAAAATATTACTAATTGCAGGACGAGTGTTTAATCGGACAACCCGCCAAAACTATACAATCAATTTATTAATAAATCATTTTTTTTTTTGGAATCCGATGTCCTCTGGTTAATACAGATGAAAACCTATTTACGTTGCCTTTTGCCCTTTTGGCAGACAGCTCAGGCTGTCTGACATTAAAGTCCAGAATGCAACGCAAATAGGTTTGCATCTGTATTTACAAGGTCATCCACAAAAAAACTGACGACCCAACATTTTCTAAATCCAACTTTTCTAGTTAGCACCCCTCAGAACCAGGAGAGGACAAATCTTCCCGTTACATTAGATTTGATCTCTGCCCTATCTTGGTTCTGACAAGTGCTAACTAGAAAGGTTGCCCTTAGAAAATCTTGGGTCGTCAGTTTTTCGTAGACCACCCTGTATTTAACCCATCTCGAGCCCATTTGGCTTTCCGCCCTGTGTATTATGTCTTCTGAAGCAAGTAATCAGTTCTGAATCTCAAGTTATTTCTTTAAGTTTTAGAAGTAGAAACACGTCCAGTAAGAGATGGTAACTTAAAACATTGACCGGAAAAATAGGGGAAAAAGGCCTGAAAATGTGGGTTGCCAACATGTTGACAATTTTTAAATACTAATTGAATATCAGGTGCCCCAATTATTTGTATACTACTCATCCCAAAAGTCAAGAATTGTCCTTTTTAGGCTAAGATACCCAGTTTAGCTACATTATACTATCAACTCTCAAGTAAGACTGTTGTCCGGTTTAGAACTGGAAGTGTGCGAAGGTATTTATGTTAATGAAAACAGCCAAAGCCCACAGACAAAAATACACTAGTTTATATTTCGATGCCAAACAGGTAAAATGGCAGCATCTTTTTCAGAAAAAAATTGTTAAAAAAGGTGCAAGAAGTACCTTCACTTTAAATTTGTTCTGAGGAAGATGCGGTCATTATACCTGTTTAGCATCGAAATATGGTAGCGCATTTTTGTTTGTGGGCTTTGGCTGGTTTTATTCATGAAAACCTTCAATTTAGACTATTGTCTGGCTTAGCTATGCTATCAACTCTCACCAATTAGACTGTTGTCCAGGTTTAGCTAGCTCCCGCCAACATTCAATCTAGACCGTTGAACGGCTAATGTTGTATGGTTAGTCCTACATTTTGCTTTAAACTTTCCTATTTTTCCTATATATGCTGCTAATTTCGGCTGCGGTCGTGTAGGCTAGTCTATTAAATTTAACTGTAAGTTAAACTGTTCACTTGACTTACCCGTTAAAAATATGCCGAAGTTTGATCATGGTGTAAGTACTCATCCACATTAACCACATCTGCCACATCCAGTATAATTTCCGTTGTATACATTGCTTCACTCTCCGAAACATCGTTATCTTCAATCAGAAGTTGGACGCCGTGGTTTCCCACTTGCACACGAACTGACACGTTTTCTTCCTGCCATTCGCCGCATCCTAACGGCCAATCACAATTATCTATGTCCTGCCCGAAGTGCTCCATCTCTCGCCCGTAGTGCTCCATCGCTCGTCCAAACTGTTCCATCTTTGGTCCAAACTGTGCCATCTCTTGAGCAAAATTTACCATATGCAGTTCAGAACTGTCCAACCGCCGTCCAAAGTTGTCCAGGTGCGCTTCTAAGGTTTCTATGGCCACTTGGGAAGCGTACAGGAAATCTGACGTGATTATTACACAGTTTTCAATAATATTAAGAGGGATTCTCATATGATCCACAACCGGGACTTCTCCAAAATTATCTCCGATGTTTGCTGCATTAAGGTGCACATCTTCCGTGTTTCCGTGGGTTAGGTTTCCCATCTGAAATTTGATGTTTTCCATCATACCTTTTATGTTTGTAACGTTTTCTTGGAAGTATCCTAAGAAGTTGACAGTCATCCTCTGGCTGTGGTTCATAAGGTTGGTGAAGGCCGTCATATACTGTATGTCGGTTACTTCATTAGCCGTGGTGCCTTCGTCGTTTGCGGTGTCCTGTCCGAAATCACTCGTCATTTCTTCGAATTTTACCTTTTTTAAGATGGGTGCCATTTTTAGAAGTCTTTTTTTTTTGTTTTGTTTCTGGTTTGTTTACCCCGAATTCCGTAACCTCTTCTTGCAGGGTTCGTTCGGCAAGTAATTCAGTCCTCAAGCTTTTACCACTTCCAACGAATTTTTATAACTATAAATCTTACAGGGCTGGAGACGTACACTGAGCCGGCTACAAAACCAGAAAAAAATCACTAAAACGTGCAGGAATAGCCTAAAAGGAAAAACCGCCCTCTCACCACATCAGTTTAGAGGCTGTAAATTATTTTAGAACATGTTGGAAGGGTTATTTGGATTGGATTCTCTTTGACTGGAGCCCGAGCATTAGGCTATCGGTTCCAGCAACACATGTCAGAAACAACCGCACACACGATCGAAAATTGTCATTAACACGACGTCGTAGCAGTTACGCTAGCTAGAAAGGAGAAGAAAGAGAAACAGAATATTTTTATATCTCATTTTTTAAATTGTTAGATTGGTTTTTGATATGAAGCAGAACCTGCTTTGATATTCCTCTTTTTCCAATTGCATATTCTACACTGTAAAAATAGACGTTGTGATTCACAACGTCTATCACAACACCTATTTTGCCTCCTTTTTTACGTTGTGGTTACAACACCTACAATAGACGTTGCTTTTTTACAATGCCTGTAATATATACGTTGCGTTTTACAACACCTACAACGCACGCACGCCTTTATTGTGTTGTTTTGTTATTTTGAAAAGTCGGTGGGAAGGGTTGCAGCCGATTGGTCACCCTATACGCCCACGGGGAATTGTGGATCATGAATCAAGAAGCTGACTTCATTGTCCAAACATATCGAATTAACGGGGATTTCAATACATAGAAACTCTTGTTAAACCACCACTTTCAGACGCAACTGTATATTTTGTTGTGGTTTTCGGATTGCTTGGGTACTTCTTATTAATTCTTCCCTAACGTCAGAAGACTTTTAAATGAATTAAGGGGAAGGCAAACATTTACTGATATTGATGGTTTAACTACACATCAGTACCAAACACAACCAAAGAGTTACTGTGCATTAATATAACAGACACACTAGAGGCTTCTGTTAGAGGTTCAGCTTGAGGTTGAGGTTCTACGACGTCATTGTCTTCCTAGGTATTTTAGGCGTTGTGGTTTACAACACTTATGAACGTTGTGGTTTACAACACCTACAGATGCTGTGGTTTACAACACCTATTTAGACGTTATGGTTTACAACACCTATAGACATTGTGGCTTACAGCACGGAGACGTTGTGGTTTACAACACTTATAGACGTTTTGATTTACAACAACTACAGATGCTGTGATTTACAGCATGTACAGACGTTGTGGTGTACAACTATAGACGTTGTGGGTTACAACACTTATAGACGTTGTGGTTTACAACACCTATTCTGTAGACGTTTTACGCAACACGCAAAATATTCGTCCTTGGAAGACTGATTTTAATCGTTGTGTTTGTAGACGTTGTGCTTTACAACGCCTGAAACCTCGTTATAAGACCCAGAGCATCCTTATAACTAGTTATAGGATTACGTAGGTGTTTTAACTCACAACACCATTTTTACAGTGTACCTTTTAACATTCAGGATGGGTGTTATGGTCACAACCGCGACCATTTCCTACTTTTCTGCATGCTCGTATACGATAAAGTTTCATTATTACTATTATTAGAAAACTATTTTACGGGACAGGAGAAAAAAAAAACACTCAGAAACGTACCGAAAACTTTATGAAGGCAATTATTTAACCAGCGACCCAGAGTGTACATGTATTCACGCCACCGCGAAAAAAAAAAACCTTAAAGCGGAGCACGATTCCTATGGTCATTGGCCTGGGATATGCAGCACCACAACAATGCACAATGTCGGGGGAAAAAAACACAACACGATGCAGAGTCAAAAAACAAACAAATAAGGACAACCGCACTAAAACATAGTAAATTATAGCTTCATTCTAGCCACGTTAGAAGATTGGCATCCTAACTACAAAAGCTATCGATCCTAGACACAAATATTTTTACAAGAACAGCAGTATGTGTGGATCAGAATTGAAATGATAAATGAATGTGAGACTGGGTGTGTATGCGTGCGGTTTATGGCACACTTGGCGTTTTTGTTTGTAAACCGTGTACCTTTTTTGTGACATTCAGTAATGTCGACTAAATACTGGAAAAATTGGAATGAATATTATACTTTAAAAATTGACAGCAAACGCCGAGTATTAATAAACTAATTCGTAATAAGGGTAATGCTGGTGAATAATTGTTGGGTCAGCAGCATTGTTAACATTTCTTTATTGTTCAGTCTATGTCTTGCAACTGGCTGTGTGGCATTGTTCCCGATTCCAATGGTTAAAACAATGTAAAACAATCAAAATGATCGTTCAGGGTCCCATAATTCCGGAATGACTCGACCAATTTAAAAGTGGTTCAGGGTCCCGAGAATACGATACGCAGTGTAAAAAAGACTTGTGCACAGTGAAGGGAGTGCGACGCGCAGTGTAAGAAGGACTTGTGCACGGTGGAGTGAGTGCTGCGTTACATCAAGCGCGTGGCAAGATCTAAATTGTATGTGTGGATTACACCAGATTACAGAGGTTGTGTGTTGTTCAGTGAGAGAGACAGTTAACAGTTGGCAATGTGAACAACTGTTGTTTGGATGTTTACGTGTTTACGTATTTATTTGTGAATGTGTTTCTTTTTGGCTCTGTATGTACTATGTAGTATTAGGGCGGGCGCATCTTCGGGCTGGGACCCCAATAAAATTTACATATACTCCCATAACTCCGGATTGGCTCGACCAATCGAAAAAGTCGTCTCTGTGAGGATGAAGGCCAGGGAAATTTCTGGTTTAGATCATGTGTCACACAAGAAGAAGAAGAACAACAACAACAAGTGAACAGTTTTCAGATTTACGTGTGCATCCGTACGTTTACTCCTGCATAGAAATGCATAATTTCCGGTATAAATATACCTTCCATACTAACTGGCTAAGTTTGACCGAAATAAATTGAATTGGAACTGAGATATTAATAGTTTACTTTTACTGGAGGGAGGACTTCAATCATAATACACCGCTGTGTATGGTTTTTTTTTTTCATAAAAAACTTTGTCCTTTTTTAATAGGCAATATAAACTCAATTCTTAACATAAAAAGCTAGTGCACACACAGACATTTCTCACGTGTCTAACGTGTCTCCAATCGGTGAATTCACACTGTTCATGCGCAGTGTGCAAACTAAGTATAAGTTAAGTAAAATCGCAAGACATAACATTTTCTAGGTCCAAACTTTTCTAAGTTAAAAAAATAAGAAAAGTGAAAATGACAACCCTTGGTCTGGATTCAAAATCCGGTCCTGAAGGAAAAGCTGGGTCCTAATAGTTTTCTACTTCTATTCGTCAAGGCTGGGAAGTTTAGGACTGGATGAGTCGCCGAAAACAGGCTCGAAGGAGAATTTCGAGTTGAATTAATCTCCCCTAGAAGGCCACTCCACTTCGTAGGGTTTTTATTAGTGTATTGTAAGTATCAGTTACCTGAGGGTGGTAGGTTGTACATTGGGCTCCATTACTCAGGTGACCAAGACATCAAAATTTACGAAAATTAAAATTTGTTGTTGGTTTCAATGTCTCTGTGGCTGTTTCTTCGCCAATTAGGAGGCACCTTGTTTACTTGTCAGAATTTCCACTTGTAATAAATGTTCTCATCACGCTGTGATCTAGAGAAAAATTACTTCACAAAAATTACTGGGCCTAATTTAGTCTTTTTATATATGTTCATTGACCCTAAAGATATGGCTTAGCACATATTAGACGTGTCTACATTGATCGGAGCATTTAATGTGTATTTTCGACCGATTTTCGTACACCAGTCCGGTGTGGTCCCCGCATCTAATTTGAGACATAAAAAATACAGAAAGAGTTCAGCGCCGTCTACTAAAACGTTAAAGGGTTGAAAACAACCTTATAGTGACAGACTGAGGGGCACAAATTTGGACTCTCTTGAATTGAGTGGTTGAACATCTGATTTTGTTCTGACCTTGCAAACCGGGTTGTGGCTGCTCTGCCTGTGTGTGCTTTGCTAAGTTCTCGATTTTCCAGCGTAAACGCAACAAAGTAAATCTTTCTAAATATTGTACCTAGTTGGCTTTTAACTTTTACGCCTGGTATTAGTAATCCCCGGCCTTTCGTGGTCCTGACTCACACAATTTTGTTTGTGAGAAAACTTTTATTTGTGTTATTATTATTATATTTGCCAATGCAAATTAGAGGCCCAATCACGCAAATATAGGACTAACAGCACGTTGCGCCAACTAGCGTCGTGCCGACATACTACTCAAAACGTGGCGTGCGGTGAAAACATAGTCCGAATATTAATTTTATCTCCTTGAAGTGCAGTTAATACACCTTACGTAAACTCTTTACTTTTACGAGAGGCGTCGGCAGGGATGTAACGAAATTTTCAAAAAAGGGAGGGGGCCCACCACATTTGAAAAAACCGGGAAACTTGCACAAGCTCTTGCTGACTTTTTTTTTACCGCTTCCTTAAAAAAGGAAAAAAGGGCACTAAGGGTCCAAAAAAGGACATTTATGGTTGGGCGTCAGAACATACTGAACTAAACTAAAGTTTTAATTTACAGAAAATTTCGAAAATAGAATCCAGATAGATAGATTCTCAGACTCCGAATAAGCTTTTTTGAATCCAGAAAATTACGTTAAACTAATTTTCTGGGTTCAAATAAGCTTATTCGGGGTCTGGAAACTGGATTCTATTTTCCGAAATTTTCACGGTAAAAAAAATAGCAAATTGTCTGGACTCAGTGTTTCTAGGGCCACCCAGTATTTTGGCAATCGTAACATGCTTACAATCATCATGACGTTAAGCTTACACACGCGGCTATACATATTTTAAAATAATGTTTCTTCTTTTCATTATTGATTTATTTTATAGGCTTATAAACGGCACTTTCCTCCCAGTTCCCACTCCAAGCTGAAACGACGATGCCGCACACAGGTAAGCCAATTTTAATTAATTTTAATGTTACAATTTATGAAAACGCGGCGCGTTTGAGCGCAAATTACCTAACACGGGCGGAACGCAAGCAAACATCCGTGTAAACGCTCGAGGGGGCGAAACTCTTCACGCGCGGACGTAAACAAATCCACGGATACGTAAACACTCGAATCGTTATTGTTAATTCGAAACTGATTGCGATCAATCGTTCGCTCGGAGCACGCGACGGAAGTTATTAATTTTGTGCTCGCGCCAAACTTGCACGTGCATGCAAAACGGAACGGGGTGATTAAACGATCATTGATTGTGGAGTACCTTGTGTTTAGTTGCGTAATACCCGATAACGGTAGGCCTATAGCAAGGACTGGGAAGGGGTAGTCGATTGTGTGAGCAGATTGTGTCACTACCACGCAGAGACCCGATATGTAGTTAGTTACATATCGTGCGCGTGGTGTTTAAAGGGGGATTAACACCAAATGACCAGCTGCAGCATCTATAACCATTTGCAGCTATTAATCAGTTCTGTCTAGCCCTTACTTTCAACAGACGAAAGAACACACAAATAAATTTCTTTTTACACAACAAACAAGCTACGTGCCTCCTAAATTATTGAGTGGAAAGTTGGTGCGCCCACGTGCACCAGGAAGCAAGCCATAAAGTTAACCCTAACGACGTCACGGCTGCCTTTTTACTATTATAGCCACCGTTTTGAAACGCAGATTTTGAACCGCTAGATAGGCCATCTAGAGATAGTGGTATCGTTAACCTTGACCGCTTGCTCCATGGTGCACGTGGACGCACCAACTTTACATTCAGTAATTAAGGAGGCACATGACTAGTTTGTTGTGTAAAAAGAAATTTCTTCGCACATTCCTTCAACTGATGAAATCAAGTGCTAACTGGAACTAAATAACGGTAGACGGCGCTATACGCTGCAACCTGTCATTCGGTGAATAGGTACCTTTAAGTGAAGTTAGGGCGGGCCATTGCCTGCTGCATATGTGTAAGAAGAATCGATAAGACTTTATGTCGTCGTTTTATGAAAAGCATGTATAAGTGTAGGTCCTAATACAGACCCTTGTGGCACCCCATCATTGCTCGATATTACATTTTTATGAGCGTTAAGTTTTGCGCAACGCAGGAATATCAGGAAATCAGGAGGTTGCGCAAAACTTAATAACGTTCATAAAAATGTAATATCGAGCAATGATGGGGTGCTACAAGGGTCTGTATTAGGACCTACACTTATACATGCTTTTCATAAAACGACGACATAATCTTGTCGATTCTTCTTACGCATATGCAGCAGGCAATGGCCCGCCCTAACTTCACTTAAAACGCCGAACCAAAGTCTTTAAACATGTTAACAACGTGATGTAAACTTCGGTATGACGACCATCCAGTGACAAGGTGGGGTGGTCCAAAATATTTTTAAAGTTAGCTGTCCATCTAAGTTGCGGGGGTGTATACAGGAGGTTAGGATGGACCTTTCCAGTTCGTATACGCGCAGTATATAATTAAAAACTGCTAGAATCGACATGTATTGTAATGTGGTTAAATTAGGAAACATGGTACGTCCTAACACAGAACCTTGCGGCTCCCCATCACTGCTCGATGTAGCCAGGCCGCCCTGGAAAGGGCCAGGATGGCAATGACACGTAGGCACTCCATATTCGTAGGAACCCTTTTTAGTTTTTATGGTTACAAATAAAATTTTCGTTGTTGTTGAATTTATTTTCGTTGCAATTTCCTGGTTGGTCTTTAAACTTTTCACAAACCAGGAGATGTGCAATTTCTGCTGCAGTAGTATTGTGCGATAGTACGGGGGAAATTGACAACTGATTTTGTTCCGCCGTAAAATGATTGCGCTGAAAATACGAATATACCTTCTTGCAATGACCCTTCTCTCCCAACAAGAAACCACTGCCTTTTGCACACACATGCACACGAAGACGCGTTCGAATAGACGGTTGGAATTTCCGTTGTTGGAAGGCTGAGAGATAAATAACAGTCATTTGTGTTTTCTTTTTTTTCCTTCCTCCCTCAGGCCAAGCTGGCATCAATCAGCTAGGGGGTGTATTCGTCAATGGCCGACCTCTACCTGACTACGTCAGACGACGCATCGTCGAGTTGGCTCTGCTGGGCGTTCGGCCGTGCGACATCTCGCGGCAACTCCTTGTATCTCATGGCTGTGTTTCGAAAATACTCACTCGTTTTTATGAGACGGGGTCCATCAAACCTGGCGCCATTGGCGGTAGCAAACCAAAGGTAAGAAGCTATTGATTTATTATTTTTATTACTATGATATCGTTTACTACGGGACCTGATGGTTGGTACGACTGTCGGGTATGCGAGAAGTCCCAAGTTCATTCCGGACCCCAGCCACCCCCGGAGATTTGCGGGAGAGGAGAGCCCTGTGATGCCTCGTGCTCGTGTCGACTGTGACGTGTAAAAGATCCTATAGGAATTTCCGATTGGAATTTGCTCCCTCTCACACACCTTCTGTTGCCATACCTTCGGCTGGGAGTACGATAAACTTCCAAATTACGTCCGCTTTTAACAATAACACTTTAAGTCCCCAAAAGAACGTCTAATAATTTCGTAAAATGTTCTTTCTAATAGGTACCGATGTCACACTTATTTAGTAAAGTCTGAGATTTTCTGGTGTACTATCCGTGTGGGAAGCACACCTCTGGAACCTACTTACTCGACATCAAAGCCGTACCGAATTGTGCAGTGTCATTTCATACGCAATGATGCGAATAAACTGTGTGTTTGTTTGGGGGAGGGGGGAGGGGGGAGAGTGGTTGGTTGCAAATTTAACACCTCTTGCTAGAAAACGTGTGACCACTTTATTTTTACTGTAAAACTTTGCGTAATGTATGGCTCCATAGAAAAAAGGTTTTGAAGACAATAACAAACGAACAGATGTTTCCAAAGCTTTTTACGCCCCCTTTGCTCGGTTTTTTTCTATTAGGGGGAGGGGGGGCGTGGTTTTAGCTTAGTGAATTATTTACTGGTTTTAGTGCGAATTAGGGTGTTTGCTGGTGTTGTCTCTGGGACCGATGGTTGATTCCCCGGCTCCCACACAAATCAACTCGGGATAAGTAGGGAAAAGTAGCGATATAGTTCCCATTCTGTAAGTTACTAATGTTGAATATTGATGTCAAGTTACGTCTTTGCTTACCTGAGTAGAAGTGAGTATGTAAAGACTTGCTTAAATGCTCTTCAATGTGTAAAATTATTTCTGGTAAGCCTATGTCTGCTTTAAACATCATATAGATCTTATCACACAGCCTTCAGTTTCGACACGCCATGTCGGTTATCAAATTGTTAAACAATTCCAAAATACCAGAGACTTACAGATTTGTCGCAATTTCTCGCGAAGTGTCAAGACTTACAAGAAACTTATCGAGACTTACAGAGACATTGTCGAGACTTAAGAGTTGTCGAGACTCACATGGACTCGTCAGATTTATACCGCCTTGCCAAGATTTATAAAGATTTCAAGGCTTATAGAGACTTCGAGACTCGAGTGAAGAATTCGAGAGTAGTCAAGCCTGATAGACTTGTCGAGACGAGGTGAGAGTTTTATCAGTGATGGGTTTTCATCTGCTGTAAAAAAAAAAAAAACTTTAGGGCAAAGGCAAGGCCCTAGAAATCGGCTAAATCTTACTAAGCGGGCAATTTGGCCTGCCACGCAAGTTGACGTGTGGAAAAAAAAACTTTAAAAACCGAGTGCTTTTTGGTGGCTGTAGAAGACATTCTGAAAAGATGGCGAAATAGTCATACTGAAATGAGATGATCGTGGCTGCGAAATTGCTCCAAAATCCACATCTCTTTTACAAAAATGTTTCGCCAATACGAAATTTACACATTAAAGACAGGTGACGTTCACCCAGACATCCTGGGCTCCTCAGACCTAGCGAGTCAGGTCTGAGGACTCATAAAATGCAACGTTGTTCTGGCTCGCCAGGTCTGAGGAGCATATCTAGACACACGCTAGTGTGTCGCGCCAAGTTAGGCAACATTCATCACAACAAACATCACATCAATTCAATTGTCGAGGTTGTAAACCATTGTAGCGAGACGCCATAGCGTCAGTGTCTAATATCCTGAAGCAGAGTTACCACATTTCAGGTACTTGGATAAAAATAATGCGGTACAAACGCTTAAATTGTGTTGAAATCAAGAGCAATGACCCACTTAACAGAAATTAACTCGTGTAGGAAAGCCGGCTAAGCTCCTTTCAATGCAAAATCTGACCCTCAATAACGTTGCAAATGTGTAACTAGCTAGCTAATAACTAGCTACTAGCTAGCTAGCTAATTCTAGTCCGCTCATCCCCATGTTAATTTCCATAGGGTGATTAATCATCGATACCGAGATAACGGCAAGGCTTCCAGCTATGAAATTGGACGAATGGCTGCAGCATACGATACGAACTGCGTACCTTTTATGGTTTGGAGCCTAGGGGTGTAACGAGGATGGCGTGGGATGGCGCGTAAGTACGAAAATATTGTTATAACCATTGTTAGTATTGTCGGCATCGTCTCTCATTGGACAGCCAAATTTCAGACTATGACAACGTGTATACTGACGTGCGTGCCTAGACACACACTAGTGTACCACGATAAATCTAAACAACGTGGCCAAAGAAATTGTATTCACGTCCAGTTCACAAAAAAATAAACCAACTGTAAAATCATAGTAAAATAAACAAAGCCAAAACCTGGTGAAGAAGCCACCAAGTTGAGAGTGGTTCGACCCTTCAAAGGAGTGATATCAACAAACCAAAACTAACGAAATAAAACAAATTACAACAAAATTAAAACCAAACCTAAAACCTATAAAGAGGTGACCAAGTTGAGAATGTTTCGGCCTGTAGGCAAAAGGTAGTATCAAATTGTGGAAAACCAATTTCTTGTTGACGTGCCACTTTATTACACATCTGCACAGTAGTAGAGTTGAGTCTAATACACAATTTAAAAAAAAGGACTGATATCATATCAAAAAACAAAACTGGCAAAAAGGGCAGCCAAGTTCCGAATGGTTCGGCCCTTCAAAGGAGTGATAATTTTTTTGGTCTTTTTTTTTCTTGTAATTTCGGGTCATGGGTTGGTGGGGGATACCGTAACTTTCCCACTGATAACGAGTTACCCTATTTTTTTTTGTATTTGTTAATCGAAACTTTATCACCTAAATTTATTGACCGAATCGGCAAAATTGCGTCCAAATTAACCGAACAAAAATTAAGAGCAAATTCATGTTTGATTTTGGAACTTCTTATATTAACGTTCAGCGTTAAACGGTTAAATCGTGCGACTAAATCCCTAAAAGGCATGAAGCCGAATATTTACTGAATGCGACTTGCCACAGCTAGGAAAAACAATATATAATTAAAAGGTGAAATGAAACGTTCAAATTTTATTAACTTTAAAAAAATTAAACTTGGCGTGTAATTCTAATATTAGTTAGAAAATGATATTTTGTTGTTGTTAAGTAAACTTAATGTTTTTTTTCTCTTCTCTGATTATTAGACGTGTATTGGTGTATTAGGCGTTAGCCAAGATCTAAAATTGGTCTACCGATTGATTAATCGAGAAAATGTGGTGTATTAGTTACATGATTTTTTTCTTTTCAAATAAAATAAATATTCTGATTTAATCCTTCTCAACTGGTAAGGTTATCTCGGGGTGGAGAGATAAACTTTGCCAGGCAATTCCTTCGACTTTTTACGAATACAAAAACGGTTCACCTTAGCTGATTAAATTGTAATAATAGGTTAGGTGTATTCAACAAACGGCCCAAAGTCCTGTATGAACTTGTGTGTGCGGAATTACAATAAAAAAATCAAGTGTAAGCAAGCACATGGTGCTAGGAAAACAAGGATAATATGAGAAATTATTTGTTGATGTCTTGGGGGAGTCGGTCAGAAATTCAAAAAAATCAGCCACCGGTTATAGAAAAGACATTTCCACAATTCTGTAATTATCATGAAAGCCAAGAAACCAGAGCAGCTGCAAAGTTAGACGTGTCAGGACAGCTGAATACCGCATATTTTTCTCATTTCAGTAGCCCAAAAATAATATTTAAAAAAAATACCGTTTTTTCCCCCAAGACGGTAATCTTCTTTTCTGAGAAGCAACGCCTTTTATACGTAATGGTTGGCGTGTCCATTTCTCCATCTGTCCATCAAATGGCCACGTGTCCGTGTCACGTCAGAGCACGAAGAGTGGTCAGCGTGACCAACAATTTAAGCGGCCTCGGGCTCACATTCACTAATTATAGCTCAAGCACAAACAGTTTCCGGAGTAACGAAAGAAAATTGAATTTTATCCGCATACAGGTGCGTGGTTATTTCATCTGCTTTAAGTTATTACTGCTCATTCCACCCCCCAGCCCCCTCCTCCTCCGTTATTTTCAATTCTTAAAAACGATAAACCAAAAAGTTCTGCCGTCCCTACCGAAGTTAGAAAATTGCAGGCCCGAAACCTAAGTGGCTCATGGGTGGAAAGGCTTCGGGTTGGAGACCAAAAGTCGAGGGTCAGTTTCCTGCTCGAACAGTCTGGCATTTAAATCCAAAAGAAAAGTGAAATAGGTCTGCATCTGTATTTATTTGATGTTAGGTTAAGATTGTCTTTTTTGTCTTTTTTGAGGTGGTGGTTGAGCAGACGGGAGGCTGATTTGACATGGAACACATTATTTTATTGTCACTTGCTACATCGCCATATTTAAAGGAGCGAGAGCGAGCGAGGCTCACGTCTTTTATCGCAATTCACGAGACTGTACCATGCATCTATATTTTTACATCTAGGTAGGCAATGCCTACAAGTTGGTAAGTGCAGGAACTTCAACAAAAGACATGAAAGGAAGGAATTAATAGTTTAGCACATACACGTAGAGGGCGCCAGGAGTTTTACTAGGTATTTTCTGATCACTCCATAATTCAGGGGAAAACTACTTAGCAGCTTTGAACTAATTTAGCCTTATTACGTACCTTTGTTTACGGAATACTGGCTAGCATCAATTTAAACAAAAAATAAGCCTAATTGCACTTGACACCGTAGAGTAGAATACCAACTTAGTCCTGCTGTGTAGGGAAAAAAAAGAACTGTTCCTGCATAGGGAAAAAATTAATTTGCTTTTCTCTGTGTACAGGAAAAAAAAGAACTGTCCTTGCATAGGGAATAAATGAATTTTCCCTGCATAGGAAAAAATGAATTTTTGCTGTGTAGTGTAACGATTCTCGACTATTCCCGTACCAAATTCGTATAGTTTTCAAAGCCAGTTAATGAACTATCACTTTCTCCACATTGAGAGGAGGTGAAGCAATCGTTTGTGGGTGATGCAGGAAAGCCAAGCTGCATTAAGAAAATCCGTGTCAGTGAATTTCAAGGAAGAACTGGCAGTTAGAACACTTTTCGAACGCTGACATAGGCAACTACATTTCAAAGAATTTCTGTTTCAACTTCAATTCGTGGACTAAAATAGTGCCAAGGTGACCTTAGTATCAGTGTTGATGCGCAATGTATTTTGCCTTCTGTTTTGAAGCTAAATTGTAGGTATAAACTGCCTTGTGTTGGTTTTTCCAGAAATAGGCAATTTTAGACAAGAGATCTGTAGTCAGCTAGTGGGTGTGCTATAGCATTCTGTACGAACTGTATATATTGCAAGATTTAAAGCGAATATACGCAATTCTCAGTCTCTATTTATTTCAAGCTGTTGAAGTAATACTAATTTAAGTGCAACTTCTGGGCGACAATGCTAAAGCTGTGAGAAAGGTGGCAGCAGTGGATCAAACAACACGGCGATAAAAGGTCATTAAGTGTGGGTCGCAACAGTAGGCGGAAAAATCAATTTTCGGTGTGTAGGAAAAATAGGAATTTTTCTTGCATAGGGACAAAATTCTCTCTGAATAAAGAGCACTTGACCACGAATGAAATAAGTAAGGTGGACTCTGTTACACCTTATTTAAACCAAGGGTTACGCCAACTGCGGAAAGCTCTCGTTTACAGCTATCACACCTTGGAACTGCCTGTCTGAACAAGACCTGAAGGCTGCGTCTGTAAAATCCTTCAAGAAATTCGTTTCGTTTCGTTGTGTTATTAGCTCCATCCCCTGTCCACCCTTGTTCGCATGTAACTGTGTTTTTGTTTTAAAGTTGTTTTTTACCTTGAATTTTTTACATTAAAAACACACCTGCGTAATTTTCTAACGGCAATTCATCATATCCTCTCCTTCCGGCACCGTGGCATCGGCTGGGAGTGCATCAAATCTGTAAAGGACTAAAGTTGGTTTATTTTTCTTCCCCGGGCGAGTTCTCACTACAGGACCTTCCACCTATAGAATGCATCCGATTTGCGTGCGAGAGGGCTACAGGTTTCTTTCCGCCAATCTCCCCCAGGTTCCGTCATTGCGAAAAGTCTTTTTTATTATTATTTATTTAATTTCATTACGTTATGATGTCATCAATCAATTTATGTCTTCCTCTTTAGTGATGACCGATCCCCACAGCCATGTTGCAACAAGATGCGACGGCGGAATCATTGTTTTAATCAAAGATTTTAAAATCGCAACTTACTCCTTCCAAGCCCACGCGAGACCCTGGCGGTGGTTGCGGCTACTAATGTCTCTGCCAATGCTTTTGTCTTTGAAGCAGCACATAGGCAAAGCATTATCAGAGGTATTAGTAGCCCCAACTACCCCCCCCCCCACGTAGCATTGGAAGTAGTAAGATGCGACATTTAGTTAACTTTCTAATCTATGGTCGGAATCGTTCTTTAATTCATCCATTTAATGCAGCAATGGCGATTTTTTAAACGCAGCTGGCGAGTTTTCATTGGTTCAAAGAAAATTAGACCGTTTATGCCATATTTTAGAGTTTACATATAAATTTAGGTCGACATTTTAAAGACATAAATGCACCTATGACCATTCCAATGTCGACATTATCGTAACTCTGTTTTTTTGTAATGATATTGTAAACCGGAACTATTTCTTTAAGCGGATGCATACTCCCTTTCGCATGTTTGTGATTACCCGTATTTTAACTTTTGAATTTACCATACCACGTTTGTTTTTCTTTTCTGCAGCAAGTGGCAACTCCGGCCGTGGTCCGCAAGATCCTGCGGTGCAAGCATGACAACCCCGGGTTGTTTGCGTGGGAGATCCGCGATCAGCTTATGCACCCGCACCGTCCCCCTCCTCCGGCAGCCGCAAGCAGCCACGGCTCCATCCCTAGCGTCAGTTCCATAAACCGCATCTTGCGACACACGGGAGAAGGGATTCCTGATGAGACGCCGGACCACCTCCAAAACCAGCCAATCAAAGGCAAGGGTAAGTTAAACACTTTGCTGTTGATCGCCATTTTTTGCTGCAACGCTCAGAAATTAATGCCGACAGATGTCACTTTTCGATTTCGACTTGCAGCTGATTGAGATAGCTGTATTGACTGTGAGGAGCTCAACCGTCTGACGGCCTTAGCTGGCTGGCAGTGTAGTGGCCAGCTAAGGCCGTCAGACGCTTCAGCTCCTCACAGTCAATACAGCTATCTCAATCGGCTGCGAGTCGAAATCGAAGAGATCCGTCTGCCGGCATTAATTTCTGCGCGTTCCAGCAAAACAATGGCGACCGCCGTGTCGTGTTTTGGTGATGCAGTAATTAAATTGTTATATCGGACGTCGTAACGTATTCTTACCGCAATTCCTGTGTTTAGTTATTGTGTAAGTGATGCAAAAGTCAAACATGCATGTCAAAATGGATGTAATTGCCCTTTAATGTACCAGGAATTGACCGATAGTGACATAAACACCGTACACCGATGTTAATAGCTGTCAGTCTTTACCGATGTTAATATCGGTCACTAAGTTGCTATGAACTGACCAGCATCGATATCGGTTGGAATCGGTCACAAAACTACATGTTGATGCCAATACATGTCACCAATAAAAGAGGTAAATAAATTGGGAAAACCGTTGATTTTCTACAAATTTGTAGACCTTTAGTTTGAGGCTGGTTGTAAAAATATAAACTAGTGGGAGCACATTTATTTTTTTGCATAATAGTTTATACAAAACTAATTGAACTTGAGTTTGAGTTGAGTTCATTTCAGTAAAAGGAAGAGCAGATGCTCACGTTTGGGTAAGGGTCTCTCAAAAAAAAACAGAAAAATTTCTTAAAATGTAGGAATAGTAACAGTACTTAATGTGGGAAACAGGGTTTCCAAAATCAAACAAATCATGATTAAAAACAAATTAATAACGAAAAAAGGTGGAACAAGATGTGCGAGTTCTAGGAAGCAATGCAACCAAATAAGAAAAGTTGTCAGTATTAACTAATGATGCTAAACAGCATTGCCAAGTTCATGGGGTTTTTGATCTAACTTAACCACTTAAACGTGTCTTGCACGATTTCAGCCCAGTAATACGTTTAGTTTGGTAGGCAATGAATTAAAAACTGTACTATACCCATATAGTAACTGCATTTGTGGAGTCTTTTCATAGCAATTGTTGGTTGGATGACATAGAAACAGGATTCATTCCTAGTATGGTAATCCGTCACAAGACGAGTGGGAAAATGAGCATGGTTCTTACAAAAATTCACTGGACAAAAATTAAAAATATTGCTCTATTGAAAAAAAAGTGAGTCACAAATTGTGCGACCATCGTCCCCCTTTCTATCATTATCATACTCGGTATACCCCCTCCCCCCAACCCTTGCGTGACAACATTAATGCACGGCCCCGAACTATGAATGGCGTAACACGGTTGACTCTCGTCTCCCACCTGCAACAGCAAAACACATCTCAAAGTCTTTCGACAAAACATCATCTAATCATGCTAATTTTCCCCAAGTCCGAATCATCTATCATTAGAGACCAGTCACAATGAGGACCTGAACATCAGTATGCAACGCCTAAAGTAGCAAAATCGATTTACGTGTTATTATAACCGCGTCACGAAAGTCTTAATTTTGTGATGTCATTCTTTCATACCAATAGGAAAGGAGACATCGTTAATAATTATCAGTCGAATCAAGGAGCGACGCAGAGCAAAAAAGTTTCAACTTCGCAACGTGCGTTGAGTACGACATTATGGACGACATTAACACACAGCCGGTGTCGTGTCATTTTTTACGCGTTTCTCTCTAATGCCAGAGGGATATAGAATTAATGAATAATTATTACAGTTAGGGACTTTGTCCTCACGAACGAAATTTCTGGGATTCGCAGGACGCGAATTCGCCGTTAATTGCAGCAAACAACATAATTGCTTAATGGTCGCCCCCGGGGCAAAGGCGATTTGACACTACGGTTGACAACATTCACGTCATCAACGTGGTTAAAAACTGAATTAAAATAGTAGGTGAGGGACAGTTTTTTTTTTTTCCGAGGGGGAGGGTGAAGTCTTTTGTTTTTGTTCAGTGGGATTGTAGCTTTCGGGCATTTGAGAAGAGAGAATTTGTTGCCAGTGAAGATCGTTGTGTGCTTGGTCGGTGGATTTCCGAATAGTCAATCCAAGAGAAGGTCAATCGAGATAGCGTAACCTGGCAGCTGTTAGCTCGTTTTTTGGAGCTAATATACAAAGTTTCTAAAAATTGAAATTTGAAAGAAGAGTTTACAAGTACAGGAATCTCTTGCGTAGACAAGTTGCACATGCATCTGAAGAAGGAGCCGGGGATTTTACTTGAGATTCTCTGATCCCTCCATGCTTAAAGGCGCTTGTTCACCATTTTGATAGCGTTGCCCATATTCTAAGCACAGCATCCACGTTCCAGATTCTTCGGCATCCAATAGGCTGACGTGGGTCACGTGATTTGTTTTTTTAGTTATGAAAATCGTAGTACTGCTGAGAAATGTTGTTCCATTTTTTATTTACCACTGTTTTCTTTATATTGCTCGAAGATTCTACGTAGGAGTTGAAAAGGTGAAAAGGCGCCTTTAACAGGGGATTGCCACCAAATGCCAAATAAATTTCGTTTTACACAACAAGTAAGCCATGTGCCTCCTTAATAAATGAGTGTAAAGTTGACAAGCCCACGTGCACCAGGAAGCAAGCGGTAAAGTTAAGCTTAATGACATCACGGGTGATTTTTTCTATATATCGACCGTTTTAAAACGCAGATTTTTAACCGCTAGATGGGCGCCATCTAGTAACAGCGATATCGTTAACCTTGACCGGCTGCTCGCTGGTGCACGTGGACGCACAAACTTTCGACTCAATCATTAAGGAGACAGGTTGCTAGTTTGTTGTGTAAAGAGAAATTTCTTTGCGCATTCCTTCGCTTGTTGAAATCAAGTGCTACATAGAACTAAATAATGGTATGGACGGCGCTATAGATGCTGCAAAGCACAAAAGCAATATTTCAGGTCAAAGCACAACGGAAATAAAACGAAACGTGAATGCCGTTCCGCCTCCCATTTAGTCATTCTACCACCACTTAGCACAACCTTCGTCCACGTTCGTGGAGTAAGCACGTCCCGGTGGACGCGTTCGTCTGGACGCGTGGAACCACGGTAGTGGACACGAGGAACAACGATCATGTGATCCATCCGTAAACAAGTCGGAACGTCGCCGCGGCAGCGGGATGCCGGGACTCTAGTATTTGGGACTAGGGTCCGGGCACCGGAACGAGAGTATTTGAAGAATGGATCTCTATTGTACTTTTAATAATTAGCATCATAAGTCTTGACTATTTTTACTCTGGGACTCTTATTGTATCGCAAGCGCTTGAAACATGCATTCCACCGCGTACATTATGCAGGGTTCGTACATAAGAGACGAAACCATTTTCAAGGCCAACTCGAAGCACATTTCAAGGCCGTTTTGCACACCAAATTGCTAAAAATTACCTGAAAATAAATTCATTCCTTTTGCTAGCCTATACTCTATAATTGAATAAACATCCATTTAAAAGTTATTTATTTTACCCCCATCGTGGGACAAGTTGCCTTTCCAATACCGCATTTATACGTGAATGAATACAAACGAAGACACGTCGTATCGTTAACAGAAGATAAGCATTAGGCTGACGAACTATTTTTTTTTAAATTTATTTATGAATTTAAGCATAAATTGACTGTATTTCATCAAACATAGTACGCTAACAAAATTCAAGGCCATTTCAAGGCTTTTACAAAAAAAAGACAATTTTCAAGGCTTTTCAAGCCTTGAATTTTTGGTTTTGAAATTTAAAGTTTTTCAAAGAATTCAAGGCCGTGTACGAACCCTGAGTATGACTACCCTGCTTGCATCCGTTGCCATGGAGAGCAGCCGAAGTCTGCGCATGCGTCGAGTAAATATAAGATAGGGTATAGCGAGGATCGGTGGTAAGGATTTGGCATGTGCCGACCTCGCCAGCTAGTATCCTACAAAAGCTTGGTTCATAGAAACCAAGTTTCAAAAAGGGTACAACCAGCGTAAAAACCTGAGATTAATAGAACCTCAAATACCTTGTTTTGATGTGTTTTAAGACAATAAGACAAATGGCATTTAAATAACTAACATTTAAGATAAATAAACACTTATAGTGTTCACGGAATGCAGTGAAAACAAGAATGCGGTCATAGACGAAAGAAATTCACTTGTCGTTTGGACGGGAATCAAACTCAGGTCTTCCGATAATGTATTGACTCTAACCAGTGAGATACCAAATGGATGCTGTCGGTGGTAGCTTTTTTCACATTCCCACTAATTCATTTTTTTTCACATTTTTCACATACCTACTTTTCATTTATGTATCACTATTTTTTGTTTTCATAAATCACACCGTTTTCACATTTCTGTAATAACAAATTTTTCTTTTCCAGTAAACATTGTAATTTCTCTATAATTTCACTCAAGAGAGCGAAGGCGAATTCAAAGCGACTCCACCCGTAAACCGACCAATTTATTTTTCCGTGTTCTAACCACAGACATGCCTTCGTAATTCTGGGCTCAAAATTAGGGCGGATGATTTTATTGTTTTTACTTTGTTTGTTTGTTTGTTCTGTCTTTTTTTTTCACACCAACAGCCGTATTTTTCACATTTTTTTAAACCAGTGGCAAATTATCACATTTTTCACATCTTTTCACACCGGCAGCATCCCTGCTACCACAACACTATGTATATTGACACAAACTGCCAATATAAGTTACGTCAGTCACAAGTACTGACGCCAGAGGGGCCATGACTTGTGACTAAGTCATCTAAATAGTGTCGGCGATCTAAATGGTGTCGTGGAGGCAGCTAATGGGTTAGAGCAGTTGACATTTAACCGGAACAACCGGATTTCTCGACCGCATGATGACACCTTAAAATTCTTTCATCGACAGGGGCGCACACTGGTGTTCGCTACAGTTCTCGGACGCTTCTTTGTTTATTTACCTTCTTACTGCAGTTTCGTTTTCTCCTCTATTTTAAATCCGAAAAGGGAATGGAAATACTTTTGCATATGTTTGTTTGGAAATGTAACGTCATATCCTTTCTTTACTTTCAGAAAGTGATCCCCGCTCTCTGAGTCACAACCCTTTCCTCTCCGTAATGAGTCCTTCCATGACTGAGATGTCTAACGGTTCCCTCCCCTCAGACTTGGTTTCGTCCACTGCCCACCTCTACAGCGCCCTCCTCCGTTCATCCTCCACCTTCACTTTAGCAAGGACGTCCGCCTTTCAAGTGACGTCAAGCATCAACGCCACCGAAACCGTGACGTCACTTCCGTTAAGTCGACTGCCCAGTCATCTTTCTCATTCGCCGATTGCGTCCGTTTCTCAACGTAAGTTTAAAGCTAAAAATGCGAAATACCATCTTGGTGTTCAGATAAATGTCTTAGAAAAGGACTCAGGCAATTTTGACGTTTCTTGAACGAAATGTACGCCCAGTGTTAAATAACGTTCATGTGGGGTCAAATTTACGTCACTTCTTGCAGATCTTTACCCTTGCCAGATTTAAGCGAACATATACGATAATACGGCAACGAGCCTTGCAATTGGTTTTAAGCCAGCCTTGAAAAACCTTGAAAAGGCCTTGAAAGTGGTTTCATCATCCTGTTTTAAGTACCTTTGCATAGTGAATGCTCGTTGAAACATACAAAAAAAATAGGCCTATAGTTACGTATAAATTTAGGCCTAATGTCACGTAGTGCCATCTATCAAAATGTCCACTATTTGTACTGCCTTAGTACCCAGCGTATGGGGAAGAAATAATTCAAATAGTAACTGTATCTCCCATCTGTAATTTATCTTTCGTTTTAGTGGCAATGGAACGCCCCTCTAGTCACACGGACGACGGAGAAAGGAGCGAAGATGAGGCTGATGGGCCTTTTCCTTCCGACGACAGGAAGACGCCATCTTCAATTTCGGCCAAAACAGCCCTTACGGACGAAGAAGACGACGGCGGGGACCGGAAGCGGCCAGCGGAAGAAGATGGCGATGACCTCGACGCGGATAACGTCACCACTAACAAGATGACGCCCTTAAGTCAAAAAATGAGGCCACCGTCAACACATGAAGGTGATAGCGAAATTTCTCCTGCTGTGACGACACCAAAACAACCGCAGCACCGCAGTTCGTATTCCATAGAAGAAATTCTGAAAAGAGACAGCACGACGTCATCTTGTGCAGAACAGCTAAGGAGGAACCGGAAACGGAAGGGCTCACCTGGTGTTTTTCAGTCGTCGTTCATGACTGGTAAGGAATCTTTCTTTGATAATTGTTAAAGCTCCACCGATACTGGTACTTATCGGTTATCGTGCAAATATGGTAACACGTGAGGTACGTTAGATCAAGAATTTATAGGGTTGGGGAGGAGAATTTGTGACTGAGACCCCTTCTGAAACGTCTTAGATTCATTCCTGTTAGTTCTGTCTTAAGTTTATAAAGGGTGCCACGAGTTTTATGTGGGAATTTCGACTCAGTTTTCAACCTAAAATTAAACTAAACGAAACCAGCTTGTATTTAATTGTTAATTAGTTTAGCTTAGTTGTAATTTAGTTTACTGTACCTTTGGGCTGAAAATTAAGCAAAAATTACTAGATGGAACACGTGGCGCCCTCTAAAAATTCGGACGGCACTAATAGGAATGAAGGTAACACGTTTCAGTGGGGATTTTTTTAGCGTTACAGATTCTCCTCCCCAACCCTATAAATTCTTGGTTAGATCGATAACTTATTTTTTTATAAAAATACCAAAATTGAACAAGCTGTCGAATCGGTTTTATTTCAAAGCTTGTAAGTATTTGGGAACGTTCAAAAAGCCCCCTAAATTAAAAGCCGTTTCAGCGGTATACCTTCCGCAACGTTCAGAAAACCACAAATCAGCGAGCGTTGCCTAGCAACGACATCTATCAACGGAATTGGGAGGAAACATTGTTAGTTTTACATATTCGCTGTTTGGCGTATAGAGAAGTGGAACCACCTGCCAAACTAACCGTCTTGTCACCAGTATACCGTTAAAATTTAGTTGACGTTTCTGTTTATGCCGAGACGGCCTTGTATTCTGCAGGCTTTAAACATAGAGGCAAGTCGTATTCCTTCAAGTGGGATTAGACGCTTGAGATTGGACGCCTAGTATTTATTCACTCTCTCTTTTCTCTTCCCTCCTCCATACTCACCCTACCCTCTTCTCTCTTCCTTTTCTCCATTTTCACTTCTCTCCGACGTAAAGGCGCCAGTTCACCATGTCGATAGCGTTGCCCATATTCTAAACACATCATTCACGTTCCAGATTCTCCGTCGTTCAATAGGCTGATGTGGGTCACGTGACCACGTTTTAGTTAAGAAAATTCGCGGCGCTGCTGCGAAGTGTCGTTCCTTTTTTTAAATTCACCGCTATTTTCTTGTTATTGCTCGAAGATTCTACGGTGCTGCTTCTAGGAGTTGTAAAGGTGAAAAGGCGTATTTAAAAACGGATGTATTAATTTAAAATAAAAACTTAGTATTAATTCCGTTAATTTTTTTGATAGCTCTCGATGTATGGTAGTTTAAAGTTCAGCCTTTAAATTTAAGTCTTAGTTTCCCAAAATGACTGTCGTAAGTCGAAGCAGTCAGCGAAGCCTAAAAGTACGACGACTGGCTTCTAAGGCCGACTGAGATAAGACCTCATCCGTAGGGCCGTCCGCCGCCTCAGCATTTCTCCTTTTCGCCTTCCTTTTTCGCATCATCAGATGATTTTAGAATTGTGTGTGTGACTTTTGCCGTTCGTGGGGTTCGGTCAGGTTCATTTGGCTGGTAACAAACACTCTTGAGCACTGGGCTATGTTTTGTTTACGTTTGGGGTTCCCGTGGACTTCACACAAAATCAGTTTGCATTGGGACTTAGTTACTTTTTCTCCGGCCTGGTGGCATGCTCTGAAGTCATTATTATGTCATCCTCTTAAGTTTAAATTACTTTCCTTATTGCCCTTTGACTTCTGCGGACTGAGGTCCTAAAGCGTCTATGTGCGTTAGTAATAGGCTAACCAACCCAAAGAACGAAAGATACTTAGGGACAAGAAGCGCCAACAAGCTTCTTTCCGGTTTACAAAGTTATTTTTGGTTCACACCACAGGCAAACACAGGAGGCGGCCACGGAGCGCCTCGTAGCGGGCGATTTAAACAAAACGAAACGCAAAACGCATGTACGGACATTTTGTAAAGAACACTAGCCAAAAATGTAAGGGTCCTTATGACCAGGTGAGCCCAACAAACTAACCAATATTACCGCATAAGCACCAATCAGAGCACACCAGGAAATTGAATCTAAAGAAGTTGACTGGTGGAATGTTTAAAAAGCATAAATTAATTTTTTAAAAGACGAATCTCCGTTTACTACCTTGTTTTTTTTTACTAAATTTTTTTATAATAATTTTTTTGCACAACAAAGGCTGACAATTGTAAACAACATTTTTTATTTTATTATATTTAATTCCGTTATTTGTAGCATCGTCAGTCACATTTTCAGAGGCGCTTTTTCCAGCGCTGCGATTGGCTGTTCGGTTAGATTTGACGGAAACAGGGTTCCTGACGTCACACCGTACGAAAAGAGCCGTTCAACGCGACCCAGACCGCACGGAACACGTTTTGAACGATCTTTACTAGTGTTTTTTTTATCTGTGGGCGAAAGTACCTACCGCATTTGGAGGGTGGATCCCTTCAAATTTTACTGATTTTATTTCACTTCTCTGTTTCCTACTATTCTTCCTTCAACTTGTTTTTCTTGCAATCCATCCAAGTGACGCGATTGGATAAGGCATCCGTCCTTGACTGGAAGTGCTTAGCGAGGGATTTTCGCTGTCACCTGCCCCTTTGGAGATAAAGGAAAAGCTCGAAGTGGAGTGGGATTTGGCAGAGCGACAATCTCCTTTTTGTCTGCCAAACCTGATGAAATAATTTGCTCGGGGATCCTCTCACCCCTGAGACCATCCTGATTCGCCCACCCGAGCCAACACACGCCGGCTTTTCACCCGTGACGTAGCGGGGGCTAAAAAAAAAGTTACTCCTTTTGCTTTTTTTTGTAAAGAATTTATTGAGCGTTAAAACTTCGCAGCACTACAGTAAAACGGAACCCGCTACCGACCACGAGAGAAAAAACACACCCCCAAGTCATAGCGCGAGTTTTGTGAGGGTTTCTCTGGTCCCCAAAGGCACGCAGACTTTCAAAAACAACAGACAGCTGGGGGGGGGGGAGGGAGAGTAGAGCCACACTTAAAAAAAAGTGCAGCAGAAGAAATTTTTTTATTGACCTTTTTTCTTTCATTTTTGTGTTTTGATTTACTCATGGTCATCGAGAGAGCTCAGCCTGGTTGCTGGAGGTTTGCGGATCTGGTCGAACCCCTGGAAAGGGGACCTAGGCAAAGCCCCCGCCAGGACTGCCGGCCTGGGTAGCGTGAGAGGCTGCCATGCTCCTTCAGCGGCTATGGGAACTATTCTGGCCAATTCTGGACAATCTTTCGGCCCCTACGATGATCGGAGGTTTCCGGGATCGAATCCCCGGGTGGACACCTCCCTTTACCAGATATTTCTTCTTCTCTAAAAGTGTGGTGATGTTCAAAGTTGAGCCGGTTCAGGCTCACGAGTGTTCTATTGCTTCGGCTGACTTAAGGCTAAAAAGAAAATAATTAAAAAAAAAACTCATATTTAACTTTAACTATATATCAAAAATCTCCATAACCTGAACACAACGAAGCAAACCCATCATTATTGTTGAATTTCACATGTACTGTACATGACTACATGTGATTAATTATAAATTTGAATATTTATAGACATAAAATTCCTCCAGAAAAAAAAATTATGAAGATAAGACGGAGTGTCCTTCGGTACGTTCAGTCCTATGAAAGTTATGATTATGATGAAGTTATGATGAAGTAGCGATATCACTAAACCAGAAAAAGGCCATCAAGGTTAATCCCATTAGCCAGTTAATCGCACCGAACAATACTTAGGACGTTAATTGAAAACTTGAAGATTGCCACAGTGACTAGCAATGTTCTAGTTTTCATTTAATTTTTGAATTATTAGTCGGTGCGATTAATTTGGCTAACCGCTCACTAGTTGTCGCCACGCAATGGCTGCTATCTCGACAGTTACCATCGCGTTTTAAAGTGTGTACGCGTTTGAATTCTATGATAACTAAATAGATTGGGCGTGGGGTAGGGAGGGGGGGGGGCGATGTCAGTCGAAAGTCGAAACCGAACCTATCTCTATTACTCTACAATTACACTATAACCAACCCAAAAATGAAACTGGACGTTATAGCTTTTCGTTTATTTATAGGCATGTTATTATTTATTTATTTATTTTTAATTTTCGTTGGATGGAGCCCGAATCAGTTTTTACCAAATGTTGCACAGTTGAAGCAAACACCCGTCGTAGCATCCGGGGCTGCAGTTAGATTTCTCTCCGTTGGAATTTAAGGGCAAATGCTTGGGGAATGGGCAAAGTCACTCCGCCCACCAGAGTGAAGCCGGCAACAAGTTCTGCTAGTTGGATCTATAAATCATGTCTACAAACAGTAAATATGTTACTGCGTAGGCGTATGTCCATGGTAAGTAGAGAGATTTTAGCTGGATTCCATTGCTCTGGATTTTTTTTTCAATCAAACATAACCTTATTAAATACCTACCATTGAAAACCGAGCCGAAGGATCTACGGAAAATAAGTTTAAAAAAGCAGCTGGGTTGCTGTCGTGCTGGGATAAAAAGCTCAAAAAAAGAGACGGATTTAGCAGAAGAGTTGACTTGTTGGGGGGGGATGGTTGGGGTGGTGGGGAGGCGAATAGGGGCAGGTGCTTCACGCGGCGCCGGCGCGCGCGTCACGGAACAGCGCGTGAATCATGGCGTGCGCTGTGCTGATAGCGAGGCAGCCCGATCGATCCATTGGCTTCTTTCCGACAAATAGAAAAAAAAATGAGCGAATATGGTTTTTAAAAAAATCCGGGAAAAAATGAACAACAAAAAGAGGAGAGTGACGGGTTGGTAAAAAAAATGTGGAGCTAAAAATAGTCTCTTTTTCTGTGTGGCTTTAGCTTCAATGGAAAAATTCTACTGCAATCAACATCGTCACCATTTTCAACTAAAGACGTATAAACTTACACAAAAAAAAACCAAAGAAACATAAGAAAGTAGTTAACTGAAGAGTCAGGCAAAACATTGACTGGTAAATTGGATAGAGGGCCACAAATTACAGTGGCAACTTTTAGTAGTAAAATGTAATTTAAAAAGACGTTCCGGCAGTCTAGATGCAATTCGTACTTACTGAGTTAATTTTTTTTTAATTTAGAGTTAATATGTTTTTTAGTCTAAAAGTAAGATGAATCATGACTGTAAATAAATTAATGTAAATGAATATAGATAAGTAGAGCTGAATTTTTTTCTTGTTTTTTTAATTTTGACGAGCAATTAATGCTTGTATGGCTGAACCAGCTCAATTTTGAACATTACCAGGTTTTTAGAGGAGAAGAAATCTGGTAAAGGGAGGTGCCAGCCCAGGGATTCGATCCGGGAAACCTCCAATCATCGTCGGGGCCGAAAGATTGTCGAGAATTAGCCAGAATACATCCCATAGCCGCTGAAGGAGCATGGTAGCCTCTAACGCTACCCTGGCCGGCAGTTCTGGCAGGGACTTTGCCAAGGTCCCCTTTCCAGGGGTTCGACCAGATCCACAAACCTCCGGCAACCAGGCTTAAGCTCTCTCACCGCCCAGCCACGATGACCACACATCTAGTTAAAATGTTGCCAGGACTTTTTTTGGAATTAGTAGGAAGGTAGTAAGCGATTTAGAAATTTGGTGGCAAACGTGATATTACTATTTTAAACGGCGGAAACTTCGCAGCTGCATTGACTATTTTTTCGGTTCTAACTAGTAACGTTATTGTGCAATTTTTTTTTTAGCTAACTGTTGTTTTCTCCCTACATGAATTTTTGCATGAATTATTATACTATATATTATTCTTCTGCGTGTTACCGTATGTCTTTCTTTTTTCTTTTTCTTTTTTTTTTTTTACTAATGAACCCTACTCTACAACGCTTACATTTATCATGTGTTGCAAAACAAACAATGGTGTTTTAATCAGTAAAAACACTAGTGTTTTATTTTAAATACGTCTGTCTGTACAAGTGTTTCAGGTATGCTTTTACAGAGTGTAGGAAATACAAAGTGTTAGAAGGATGACCAGGAGTGGTTAACGCTTACTAAAACCCTTTCAACCCTTTGTTTCCATAATGTAGCCCATTTGTTTACCAGTAATCGAGCCCATTAGGCTTTCCGTCCTGTTTCTTGTTTTGTTAGCATTGTTGATAGTCTACAACATTGTAAATTTCGACGAAAACTGTCCTCATTTTCACTATGTCACTAGTTCGGACTGGTTCACCTGGTCATTCGGATCGTTAGGGTCATGGATTAGTCTGGATCATTCGGGGAACGGGTCAGTCTGGGTCGTTTGGGTCACGGATCCTGGTCTTTCGGATCATAAGCTCATTCTTGGTCACTTGGGTCATGGATCAGCTGGATTATTTGGATGACGGATCAGTCCGAATCTTTTGGGTCACGGATCAGTCTGGGTCGTTCTGGTCTTGGATCATTCCGGGTCATTCGGGTCACAGGATCTGTCTGGGTCATTCAAATGACGTATCAGCGTCATTCGGGTTTCGGGTCAACCAGGTTTTGTGTTAATGGGTCTCTGGCTCGGAAAAAAAGTGAACCAACTCTACCACAGAACTATATTAGTTGGCGAATTCGAATTTTATTACAGGTTTTGAAAATGACAAGAAAAGCGGCTAAAAGTTGATATTCATTTTTTATGTAGTTTATCGTTAAACCGTTGTTGTAAAAGTAATATTTTGCAAATTGCACAAGTATTCAAACCCGGGGAATAAAAAATGATCCTATACGCCCTGATGTGCGGGGGTCCCGGATACCCAAGCTGGAAACCTTACTTGTAAATGGCTACCGGTTACAGTTTCGGTGCTGATTTGCCGACTCCTTGAAGCGCCCACGCAGACGTGCACCTTCGACCAATCGGAGACCATCGGCGCCTGCCAATCACGATTCGACTTTGGTTACGCCCTCAAAAACCACACGCGTCACCCATCACGTGAGTATGATGGAAAATAATTGACAATATTGCTCAGGATTGCTGTAAAATGAGATGTCGTATTCGACTTGTTACAAAACGGAATGTAGTGAAGCACTCACCCAGTCCGTATTTAGAACACCATCCTGGATTTAATACCATTTCAACGTTTATGTTATAACATAGGTTTATTCAGCAAGCGGCCCAAAGTTCTGTTATGTGTGAAATTGCGTATGGCGGATTACAATATATTAAAAAAAAAAAGGTGGTAAGCAAGCAAATGGTGCTACAAAAATACAATAGCTGAAGATGTCGTCTTTGAACAATGTAACAGCAAGGTAAAAACTAAGGGTTAGGCATTTAAAGCCTACACACTTACAGAGCTGATAACATAAAGAAAAATGAGCAAAAATAAAACTACAATGTAGACGGCAATTTCTCTCCTCTACACCTTCCCTTCTTCCTTTTTTTGTCAAACTGACATGTAAGTCAGCACCGATATCACATTATAGAACTTTTAGACGAGAGGAGGAAATACAAGAAAAACTAATCACTGAGGTGTGGGCCTAAAAATTAAATAGACTCCTTCTAATGGTTATTATTTTATTAAGTTGTGGCAGTTGCAATGGGATTTCTTCATTGAAAGTTTTGGGGATTTTATAACTGTTGGTTCTTTTACCGTAATGGTTCCTCACAAAGGTCACCTCATCGGTAGATAGATTTTTGCAGATAAGCATATTTGTTGTTGGAGCTGATTTTATACTCGCCATTAAAGTAATTTTCTAGAACAATTGCGAAACCTCTCAGCTGTTATATTTTAAGAACTTCAATTTTCCTATAAACCAACTTACTTTTCAAATGTCCTTATTCATTAAACTAAATTGTTATAATTCCAGTTGCAATTTTTGCAGTCTGTTTAGGTGACAGCCAGTGGCAATGCCATAATTTTAATACCATATTTGATTTTACCCTCTATCCAAGCATAGTGGATCATTTTTAAATTTGTTGTGCTTAAGAGATATCTTATATGGTAAAAACAAGGTACAAGATGGTCACTAAAAATGTAGACGATAAAGAAAAGTTATAAATATTTTATTAATTGATATGTTCATGTTCTGATAAGTCAGATGTGTGTTAAGAACACTTCAAAGTTGATTTTAAGTCAAGTTGATTTTAATTCGATGAGAGACACGTACACGCAAATTGAGCTCCTTTCAATTCAATACATTTTGCTTGCCTTCGAATAACTATACGGCCCAATTATTCTTTGAGGGCTAAATAAGCACAAAACGGTTCCCGCGATGAGTGCAGTGGTTTCTCATAATGTTCATTTGGTTTCTCCGTTCCCCCAAATCGAAAGTTTGTTTGTTAACAAAGCCGTCCAGTAAACTATGACACTCGTCTGAGCAAAATACATTTTCCAAATTCAAGTCGACGTTATCCCATGTGCTGGAGATGAGGCGACAAACGCTTAAACGTCGACATTTGTGTTTCTGAAAGTGGAGCATTCTTTTAATGTTGAGATCGCCGTCTTGATGACGTTCTTGGACTTGTTCTCATACTTTCAAGCAATCACGTACGAACTATAATTATTACTGGACGACCTGGGTGTTCGGCACTTTGGTTCAAAATAATTCGTTTCCTTAAATTTATTTACCAGTCGCATTACTGTATTGTGTTGGAACGTTGAAGTTTGGAAATTGTTTACGAAACTTATGCTGCTTGACCTTTGTTGCAGATTGCGTTGTTGTAACGTTTCAGCAATGAAAACATGAATGTTGAATATGTACTGAACTGCTATCTTTGTAATGCAGCGGGAGTGAAATCAGTACTGCAGAGACAAAATTTGAAGTGTTCTTAACACATCCGACTTATCAGAACATGAAAATATCAATTAATAAAATATTTACGATTTTACTTTATCGTATACATTTTTATTGACCACCGTATTTTTAAGCGTCCTAAGTTTATTAACTATTTTATCTATCTACTTTTTTTGTAAATCCACTGTGAGTCACTATGGAAACCGGTATAAGTAGCTTATCCAACGTTTTGTGCATGTGACGATTTTACAGTGATTCTAAAAGTTTTCATTTGATAAAATTTGATAAAATCATAATTTCGCATATATCAACTATTTCGGGAACGTCATTTATGTAGATTAGAAACGGTAGGAGACCAAAGACTGAACTACTCCGTGCTCAGCCTTTAAAAAAAATACTATTTTCGTTGTTAATTTCGGTTGCAGACTTTTTGGGCCCCCCCCCCCCCCCCCCAAATGTTGCTTTTAAGAATATTGAGAATTTTACCACGAAGTTTTAAGTTTTGGCATTTATTGAAGCCATGGTCAATAGTATCGATAACGGGTGAATTAGAATAACACCATCGAGTTTGCCATCGTTCGAGGCTTGAAAAACATGTCAACAAAATTGCAGGAAATTATTTCCGAAGGGCCAAGCCGAATTAGGGAGGGTGCATTGGGTGCACTGTGCCACAGGGGCTCACTCATTGGGGTCCAACCTGGAGCCCCGGAAGCTGAAGCGCTTGTACTCTGCTTTAGTGCCTATTTCTGGCTTCGTGAGGGCACTTTTACGCAAATTTCAGAACAACTTTTACCAAAAAAAAAAAAAAAAAGTATGACTGAATTTTCCGTTTTGTCAAACCGTTTTGTTACCGTGCGTTGTAATAAAACGCTGTAGGTTTTTTTTTATTTTTACACTTTTGTTGGTATATGTGTTATTACGAGCATGTGTTTTGAAACCCATTTCCCATCTACCAGTAAACGCCTATGCTTTGAAAGGGTTTTTTTTCCAGGCCATGCGATTTGTGTTTTAACGTGTTTTTGCAGCTAAAAACGTCATTTCAAACGTTTTCTAGGTGTGTCTAAAATGTGTTTGTGTAAAACAAGTATTCTTATAGAGTTGGTCTAGGCCGACTTCTGTTTTTTTAAGTCTCTTAGTTAGACTTCTAGAACCAAGTCAATTCAAAACAACATTCACATTGGCATCACATTTATTTTGATGGTTATCGAAAGATAGATTCATTTGCAACAACAATGACGACCACCAGCCACGAACCGACTCCGCCCCGGGCCAGTTGATTATACCATTAATTGGGCCAAATTTGCGGAAACAAACCGTTAATGACCGGTTTGACTTGGTGGCGTCCGTATATTATTTACATATCAAAACGACCGTTTCTAAGTAACAAATCCTTCTCGTTTCCCCTTCCCCCCGATCGAGTCTCCCAACAACCCCTACTTCCTCTTCTTCCTCCCCCTACCTCCGAATCACTCTCGTTCAACCATAACCATCATGTTTTTGATTGATGATGAAAGGTTCACGTGGCTATAATTAGCCCATTACGTTTGCAGCATGCTGCACCTGAAGAGAGCGGTGAGCAATTAATGTCGACGCGCTGTTGTCCAGCGTCTGCAATGCACGTGCTTCGGTAATTTCTAATTACCAGTGGTTAAACCTAGAGGCAAAACCACTTGCATAGGTAATGGTTATAACAGGAGTACATGAAGATAAGCTGATTAGGGAGTACAGAAATCTAACTGATTCACTGTTTTCTCGTGTTTGATGGCATTACGAAATCTCTCAAACATTCAACAGGAGATCTACCAGTTTGGAAAGTCAGGAAATTGGATGTTAGGTGAGGTATTTGCAAATTATCCATTTTTTTTTTACAGTACACGATTTTTAATTACATAACTCCAATCGTCCTACCTCCCTCTTTTTCCGACTGAGATCAGTTTAACCGACCTGACTTTTAGTCGGGGGGTCGGGGAAAACACATCCACTTATTTTCATTCTCAACCCTTGCTAATATTGCAAAAAAAAACGGCAAATGAAATTAAAAGCTGCCTTGGTTATTTTTTAATGTTGAAATCCTCAAGAACGCAAACTTTTCGAGGCGTTATTAGAATTGTGTCACTTAATTTCGAAACGTCGTTATTTATTTTTTAGAGTAGCCTATAATTTAATCCATATAAAATTGTCTAACACTGTAGTTTACATGCCCGAGCAAAGCGAACCATCACAGCCTAGTGGTCAGCCTCTTCAAACCATATGAACGTCTGGTCTTAGGAGGCTACTGGAATAAATTAGTCTGATGTTAACTCTATCCCCGATTTATCATACTAATTTTCCTGCCAAACCGCTGAACCTTGGCGGATTTTTATTGCTACAGTATTGTTTTTCATATGCCTATTTTCGAAAACTCCTAGGCCTATGTTTTGTGTGTGTGTGTGTTGGTTCCGGTTCCGGAAACGATTCTCACTGATGCTTACGTTTCCTTGTTGCTTAATTACAAGTGTGAAATGGCACTATAGCCAATGAGTGACAAGTAGGGAGGAGTCACGTGACGACACATCAACGTAACATCTGCCGTGGCAGTAATCGACTTTCGAATCCAACTTCCACTTTAGCGCTCAAGAAATACTCACTTTTATTTAAAAAAATAATAATTGCGCTAGGTCTCCCGTTGGCACCTATTTCTTCTTTCCACTATGGACGTATAACGGGGAAAAGGACAACGAGTTTCGCTGGCATTTCCGTGAAAAGCTATGTTACAACCACTTCCACGCCGTGGGCACGTATTTAATTGAAATTTTAATTGAAATGATCGGCCGATTCGCTGGACATTTATGCGCAATATTAGTGGATGCAAGATGTTTCACAATGAAAATTCTAATTAAAAAAATTTTTTTTTCGACCGGTGTGAATTTGGATGTCTAATTTGGGGTAACCACCGCTTACAATGAAAGTCAGTCAGTATTTTGCCTTTCCCCTTTCTCGGAAAAACAAAAACAATCCTTGATTCTGCCCCTTCCCCCCCCCCCCAAAAAAAAAGGCCCTTTCCCAAAACAACGTGCATAATGAAATATAAAAATATAAACTGGTTACAACTTTATGTTTGCCTTTGAAAATGAGACCGAGTTCTTCAATCAACCTCAGATTTCAAGGGTTTACTGCATTATTTTATCTATCAATATGGGCAAACGAAAAATGAAACGGGGGGGGGGGGGGAGGAGGCACTGCCCAAATGTGCGGGTGACCTTGTCACCTCGGAGTAATGAAATTTTGTGTGTGGTAGCGATGGTGGAAGAAAGGCGTATTTTCTACACCTAAGCTATTACGAATTTTTCCAGAAAATTTTTCATTACACCCTACTTTACTAAGTAAATATTTTCAAATACAGATTATAGGCTTAATCACACAAACATACTACTATAACTACGTGTAGCGCCTATATTGGTAGAGGAAGTACGGACTAATACGTGCTCTCTAGCGTGTAGGGAAGAAACGGTAAAACTAGATCCCATATCCAAGTCTTAATGTGTCTGGAATAAATTTTGTCCCAAACATTCACAACAGGTAAAAAAAAAAAATTTATGTTTATATGCAAAACAATTCTTTAAAGGGATATACCTCCCAGCGCCATTTTTCTCGATCCTCCACATCAAGTACGGCCCCAAAACTCTATTTACTTACCGTTAGTCTTTCCCTTGTACGCCGTACTAATTTTAATCGTTTGCTAATAATTACTATGAGATCAAAATTCTAAAAAACTAATGTAGTAAAAATTAAAATTAATTTTTCCAATAGATCGCCGAAGCAAAATTATAAGACACTAGTCTAGAAAATTATAAATTGTGATTTTAAAATACGAGAATCATTCCGGTTTGTGACAACACAATTGATGCGCTCACGCTGGCTTGTCTATTAAACGCAATGCCAACTGAGATAGTAGCTTCGTTTTTTGCTGCGAGGAACGAATCTACTGTCTCAGTTGACCTTGACTATGGTAAATGCGCGGATGCGATCGGCGCGTAGCTGTTATAAGGCAGGCGGCATGTTGCTTTAAACGAATAGAAATTAAACGTGTCTTTCTCCCGGTTGGCTCAGTTTTGCTTCAGGCGCGCGAAAATGTTGCAAAAGCATTCGTCTTCCTATTTTCTCCCTCGTAAGAAACGGTTTTGCTACATTCTGTCTAACCTACATAAATGTTGTAAAAGCTATTTCAAACAGGGTGTTCAAGTATGGTAAGCAGAGCAGGTGTCATTTTAAGCTCGTTTATTTGAAGTCCTCGTGTGTTCGAATACACAGTAGTCGGGCTGCTTTAATGCTTTAATAATGGATTGCCCTTGCTTATACACGTTTATATTTTGGTACGCTGGGTTTCTTCCCTCAGGTTCGAAGCTGCCAAGGGAAGTTGTTCATCGTGTTTTTTTTTAAACATGAAAATAAATGTCTGTTCTATTTCAGTTAGGCTTTTTTGTCTTCCACTCGTCACCCCACCACAAATCGTGTGAGGTTTATTAATCTCATAAGACGTCTTGGGGTCAATGGCGTAGCTGCATTAATATGTGGGGCCGGTGGCTAATTAGCCGGTGTCCCCCCCCCCTCCCCTCCTTAATGCACATGATGGCGTATAACAATTTCTGGTGGTAAATTAGCCCTTGGGGGGTGGGGTGGGGGCTCTCTTCGTAATACACATGATGGCCCATAAAAATTTCTAAGCTCATACTTTTTTCTAATTTTTTGTTTCTAATTTTCAGCTCGTCCTTTTTTTTGTATGGGCTAGCACATTTTTTTAATGATAGGGGATGGACGGACTGGGTGGCTCGAAATTAATTTTTAAAATACCGATTGTATCAAATTAAATAAAACTAGTGTACTACGAAAGAGTCTTTTTTTAAATCTAAAGAATTTGTTTTGCTTTCGGGGGGGCCCCTAGAGGCTGGCCACCCTTGCCACCATGTAGCTACGCCATTGGAAGGAAAGGGAGGGGGAGGCAAAAAAAAAAAGGTCCAGAAGGTGGAGAAGGGGGGGGTCGCTTTAAGTCCCTCGCAGCCCTGTAAAACTGCTGAATTTGAGCAGTTTTGTGCCTTCGAAACATTTATAAAGGCCATTTTCAGAATTCAGCCTGCAATAAATTCCTTATTAACTAGGGGTCTTGCGGTGAGGCTCCCCCCCCCCCCCCCCACCAAGGTGTGCCGCTGGTATTTATCAGCTGTTCTCAGGGACATTACGAAATTCGGCGTTCGAGTGATACTATAAAACCGATATTCTTTGGTGCCAATCCGTCCCCTAAAATCAGTTTTTTTTTTGGTATTTTTAACCAGGCATCCAACAAAAAAAAAGTAAGGTCTTTTAGCTAAAATCTGAATTCAAATTACGGTAATACCTTGAACGATTTTATTCTCAGAAAATATTTCATTTTCAATGTTTTCTTACAGCCCAGTCATCTATCGCTTGTAGCGCGCAAACTGATTCCTGAAATCATCTGCTTTGAACCTAATACTTCAGTAGTGTAAGGAATTTGAGGTGAAATTAAAAGTTGAGGGGCGATGCCAGAGGCTGTGGTGGGGCGGGGGGGGGGGGGGTATTAACACCCTGTTGGGGAGTAAATGAGAATTTTCTCGAGAAACGGCCGGAAGCAGCAGAAGTAGCTAGTGTAGTAGTTAAAAAAAAAATCATGGAAATTTCAATGTAAGTTTTTCTAATTTCTCACTGTCCTCCTGGTTAGGGGATTCATTGACCCTCCCATTTCAGAGAATGTCTAGCGCCACTAATGCAAAAGATGATTAGAAATCAAAATGAACTCGAACCGAAGTCAAAACAAAAAGGAACACAATACGCTTTCAGATAACACGATTTTGCTGGAGCTGTAGTGCTTAATCCTCGTAAAACCTTACTGCGACATTAAACTACTGCAAAAGCCATTAATTAAAACCACTGCATCTGCCCAAAAAAAAAACATTGGTTATTAAAAATCGGGGGAAATGGTTATTTAATGTTGTATTACGTAAGATTTTAGTAATGGTAGATTACAGCACATTCCAACTTTCAAAATATTAACGTCTAAACAAAGAAGGAATAATATCTAGATTTGTTTGTTGTGTTTAGATTATCAAGTAATATATTTTTGGTGTAGTTACTGTTAGGTTACCGAGGTCAAACCTCACAGTACCTACTGTACTAATGCCAATTTACGTAACTGTCCGCTAGCTCGAGTACTGTACGGTTGGCTTTCCTGTAATGCTCATATATCCATTTTCTGTAGGCTGCGGTCGTTTGGTTGCTACGGGCGACGTGGGGAACCAATCAGAAGCATCGTGTCGATTACGTCATCCCTCGCGACGTTCAAATCTATTTAGCAGTAATGTGAATCCAGAAGCGAAAATTTGACGAATGTGTTTTAAAGGTCTCATCAATCGCTAAATAATTAATGGTAGGTTACACTCGGATTGTGAGTTAGAAAGGTTAGCTTAAATTTCGTGGATTATGAGCAGATTTTCTCAATGGCGCACTCAGTAATTAAATTTTGTTTTGGAGGCAAACAGTGTCGTAGCCACATTATGTCGGGCCGGTGGTAAATTAGCCCTTGGGGGTACCCCTCCTTAATATACATGATGGCCCGTAAAAATTTCTATGTCCATATTTTTTCTAATTTTTTTTTGTTATAGTGAAAATACGGACCACTATTTCGTACTTCAGTCAAGTGGTCCCTGCTTTCACTTATATGAACAAAAAAAACTCGGAAAAAAGTTTGGACTTGGAGAAATTTTCAGCTCGTCCGTATTTTTTTTATAGGCTACCACATTTTTTTAAAAAATGCTAAGGGGATGGACAGAAGAGGAGGCTCGAAATTAATTGTTTTAATATAAATAAACTAGTGTACTACAAAATAGCATTTTTGAAATCTAAAGAATGTTTTTGTTTCGGGGGCCCCGTGGCATTCTGCAACCCTTGCCACCCTGTAGCTACGTCACTGCTTGGGGTTAAGCCGTAACTAGACTGGTTGCTCGCGGCCAGGGCCGGATTAAGGCGGAGACATAAGGGACATTTGTCCCAGACCCCGAATTTCCCTGCTGAAGGTAAAAGACCCTGCAAAAGTAAAAAAAGGCTCAACAAAAATAAAATATTTATCTACCGTAAAATGCACCATTTTTGTTTGTTTGGTAAGCTAGAAACATGTTATCCCATCCTACTCTTTTACCTACCAGAGGTGACATTTTAACCACAAAGGACTACGAAATGATAGCAATTTTAGAACGTCCCTCCTGCAACTGCAACTACAATTCACCCACCACACAAGAAAATGCAATCATATGCATGCTTAACCCTCTTCTTTTATTCCGTCACACTGGTTAATCCTTTAACCATTTTCCGTAGCATAGGTTCAATTTTTGACCTTATTTGCAAAAAGAACATATGATTTCCATTGCGTAACCGATTTTACACCGATTTTATAAGGAAGAGAAATATGGGAAGGAAAGGGAGCCCCTCAACAATTTTGTCCAGGGCCCCGAGTAACCTTATGCCAGCCCTCGCGCTACGCAAAATGGTGTACCAACGACGTCAAAATCGGCTCTTAAATGCAACACCGTACGATTGCAGTAATTTTGACCTTGCAGGCACGTAGTAACGTATCGCTTCACACGAAATTTGCGTCAGCATTGCGTTTCTCCCCAAAATTCCCAACACAAAACGTGGCTGGATCGTGGTCGGGCATCGCTCATCTGTCGGCGTCCTTTCAAACCAGATCCTGGTGTCAGATTATCGTTCGATTACGCTAATCCGGCTATCCATGTTCGGCCCACCGTGTAGGCACATGCGCAATATTTCCCACATCGTAGGCCCACACACACACGCGTCCCGAGCTGGGTGTAAAATGACCCTAAAATGAAGGGGATACTCTCGTTGTCTTTTTGATGATTAAGAGATAATTTGCCGAGCGGGCGAGGTGAGGGTTTACGGATAGACAAAAAGTTTGGACTAAACAGGCGCAATGCTGGTGATATAAAACCTAAAGAACGAATGCACTATTTTACGCAATTTCAAATTCTACTTTTAGGGTTATTTTTTCCCAGCAGAAAACTCAGTAGTTTTATACGGTAATCCCGACATTTATACGCTTGTCAATAACGAAATATGTAGCGGATGCATACACATATCCAACGTACAATCCGTAAGCGTACGTACTCTACCACTTTTCCAGCTATGCTATACACGACGCGCTTGTTGTGATGTCTGTATTGTTGTTGTTGTTATGTTAGAGTCGCTCATTTAACTTGGCTCAAATTTCATAGCGATTAGACTAATTTGTGACGAAGCAGTGACTCACTATGAAACACAGTGGCTCTAACAACGTGCCCAAACCAATCACACTGGGTATATAACTTATAGGCCTGTTTCATCAGAACTGGAAAACTAAGTAGATGAACTGCATGGCGCCACTGAGGACTGGATAGAGGATAGCATTATGAATGGACTGTACACGTTACAGATACATTAGTACCACGTTGTCACAATACCACGTACAGCAGTGATAATAACGTCTAATTTACTGCTCAGTTCGTACACAAAGTTCGTGCTAGAGCAAGTCATCGAGTTAACTGCAAGGTGCACTAAGTATACGTGGAGGTAAATACATTAGCGTACTTTGTCACGCCAATGCTGTGACAGCGGCTTTCTTTGATTTTTTTTTGGCAATTGTTGCAATTTTCATCAAATGGAATCTTTTTGCTTCCGATTTGTAACCTTAATATAACCTTAATATGATTTGAAGCGTAAGGGGCCTACGAATCTGAAAACGAATTTACCGTGTTCACCAATTTGTAAGAAGTCACCATTCAGTTTACATTAAACTCTGCAGTTTGGCTTCAATTTTGGCAGTAAAACTAACTGGGTACAAAGTTTGTTTGATGTAGGTATGAATTAATTTTTTAAAAATCTATTGTATAATTAAGAGTTTACCAAATTGGGGACGTGACTACAGTTTAGTCGACAGCATTTTCATCCAAAGATTGAAAATCCTCTCAAAGATGGGCTAAAGTCAAAATATTACGAACCTAAAAAGGCAACTTTATAATATTTTGTTCATCAAAACGTTTATGCTTAATATTTGAGATGTCATTCACTGCTTGCTAAGGTCTCTTAGGCAGGCTAGGAGTTTACAACATCTGTAGACGTTTTGGTTTACAACCTGTCGTTTTGAATACAACCTGCTTTTTAATGTCATTTTTCCTCTCAATTTTCTTCTCTGCATTCTTCATCTGGTGTATACTTTCTGAGGCATTTTTGTTTAGTGTCTCTTTTTCCTGTGGTTATTCTTCCTTTGGATGTCCGCGACAACAAGATACACAATCTCCATTGATAACTAAACCATGCGCAACGGCTGTTTGCTGTGACGTCACCATGAGTTAGCCAATGACGAACGAGAACAACGGCTGTTTGGCCGTCTGATTGGACTAGCCCAGTCACGTGATGTGCACTTCACAGCAAACAGCCATGGCGTGTGGTAAATAGTTCTTCGCATTATTCACCGTTTGGTACCGATTCGTCAAGAAACTGCGCCAGTTAGAAATTTCAAAACAGCTTCGCCTTAAAACAGGCTCAACTTCTACGGCTGTATTTTTGCTAAAGCCGAAGCACAAGTATCTCCGCTTCTATATTGTATACCTAGTCAAAGACATGCTATTAGGCTAATAAAAACATGCCAACTGAAAAAAAAATAAGTGTATAACAAAGGTTCCTCATCTGTCGCGGGGCGTTTTAAGATGGCATTTGAGCTCGAGGCCAAATGCTTCGTTTGATGGGCGTGGATTAATTGTAATTTCTTCAAACATATTCTTTGATTATTCGTTTCTCGCGTTGGGACAAATGATCCCTTTCCAACTGACGGGCTTGCTCCATTGTATCTGTCTGGCGGTCAACTGCACGCGCAATATTTGAAACTAGTTAGCATCAGTTAAAACCTGAGTCGCATACTTAGCATGTGAGAAACAGAGGTATGTGGAAAACTGTTTGGTGGGGAAGGGCTGTGTCGGTGTGAGGCTGAAATTTCAAATGGAATTCCATTTTTTTTTTTTTTTTAGTTATTTGAGTTTTGAGTTTATTTTTTTAGTACAGTTTACAAGGAACTGATTGGCAAAAGGCGAACCTGACATCACAAGAGCAGTTGCCCGCGTTTGGGTAAGGGTCGCACACAATAAAAAAACGAAACATTTTCTTTAAAAATAGGAATAAAAACAATACTTAATGTGGAAAACAGGGTTTCCAAAATCAAATAAGGCATGATTAAGAACAAATAAGAAAAAAAAGTGGAAGAAATGTACTAGCCTCTTATTATTAGAGTTTGGACCCACCTCCCGTTTTAACCGACTGTGGGTCATTTTACCGACTCTGCTAACTGGAATCGGCTATTTAATTCACCCCTGAGAGTATTAGACCGTAGATATATACTCTATTTCAAAAATGCACAAAGGTTTAAATCCGTTTTCTAAAGTTTTAACTTTTAAATGCTAGGGTAATTCCTATGTCGACATTAATGTATGTAACTCTGGGTTGAGAACATTTACGATAAAAGCACTACGCCCTCGTGACATTATTCTGACAAAAAAATTGCCATAGCAAAAAAAAAGTAATTTTGGCGTCTGTTTTTATTTTATTAATTTTAAAAAGGGCCTTTCTTTCCGTCCGGTGTTCTGAAAAGATTAGGACGCTAAACTAAAAATTAATTTTCTTTGGCCTAACATCGTAATTGAGGGACGTTAAAAATGTAAAGGATAGAGGAAACGAGCCAGACAGTGAAAATTACGCAGTAAGTCACCTTTGCGTACTAACGTTTCGTCGGAGTGCATGACCGGGATCCGAACTGGCAACCCAATCCGCACCAAACCACTCTTAACGAAACGTAAATGCATATGGTGGATTACTGTACTTACCCGGTTTTTGTTGTGTACGATTTTTTATGTGAAGCTTGTTTTGCTCTTCCTTTACACAATTTACAGCAATTTGTGTATATTTATTTAAATTAAAAATATATAAAGACTTAGAACGGGGATCTGGTTTGGCGAGACGCTAACTAGTAACGGCAGGCCAATGAATTAAAAATACAATTGAATGAATTTGTAGACTGCAGATTCAAATTGCTCGTATTTCATTCATACATAAAAGATATTCATAATAAAATGTTAATTGTAAGGTTTTTGCATGAAATGGCTACATCTGTCAAGGAGAATTTCGAATTCAAAACAACCGTCTGTTATGGAGGTGACAGAATAGCCAAAGCATAAAGTTTTTGCGTAAAATCGTACGCGACAATGGCGCACCACGTTGGAGCAGGGAGGGGCAAGGCTCAAAGTTAAAAGAAAAATGTGGCAGAAGGCATTTATTGCAACTGGAAAAAAATCAGAAAATTTGCGTTTTACGGGTTACAAAATTGCTAAAGCCGGGTGCTATACATGGGCATCGAGGGATTTAAAGCATCTCTTATATGCACTTTACACCCGTTAGACAAATTCTCGGACTCCTGTAAATAACTCATTTTCCGCTTTCTTGACTCAATTTTACTGCCTCTGGAACGTGTAAAAAGCAGGATTCGTACACTGCATTGAAGTCTTGAAAAGTCTTAAATTTGAACAGCCAAAATTCAGCGTTCGAAAATGGGTTGTCAGAGCCGTGAAAGAGGCCTTGGATTTGAAGAGTTTATTAATTTTTAAAGAAATAAAGCAGCCAATACTGTCGTAGTAGCCTAATATGAATTGATATACAAATATTAAATAAATAAACGCAAAGGTTTGACAGCCAAATCCTTTTCTTCTCTCGGATTGAAACAACTTGTGTTACTAGTTTCAATCCGAGAGAAGAAAACCGTGCAGTGCAGTGCAAGGTTCAGTTATTGCTTAAAAACGTGGTGTTTTTAGTTTTTAATGGTTTGTGCAGTATGTGACTTCTTTGCGACTGCGAATAAAATCGCTTTATTGGCCGAGTGATCGGATCGAGAGAGACCGAATATTCGACTAAATTTGGATTTTGTGTGTATTTGTGCGTTTGTCTGTGTGACACACGAGAACGTGAGTAATTTTGTTAAGATTTGGCTGAAATTTCGTGAAATTTGGTGCAGGGAATACAAGAGTTCGGAGATGAACTTTCATGAGTAATAATGTATCTCTCGCTCGGCCAAGTAATCTGATTTTCAGAACTCTGGTTTTAGTAATAGATATCAGTGAAGAGGGCCTGGTTAACCTGAAATAATTGATCGTTTGCGAGAAACGGACAGTCCAAATGTCGAGGGGTGGCGAAATCTCACGGATGCGATAGCGCGAGTGTGATTTGACACCCCGAGATATTTGGACTGTTTCGTTTCGAGCAAACGACCAATTATTTCAGGTTTACCGGGTCTTCTTCACGAATATGTGTTTTAATGCTAAGGTGTGACGTCAAGCTAACTTACCGAGTTATTTGAGTTTTTAAAGACTTTTGTTTGTAAAATTTGCGTGTGAATCCTAATGAATTTAAGAATTTTTACATGCGACTTACGTAAATTTCTGAACGGAAGCTTCCTGTGTACGAAGTCGGAGCGAAGGGAAGAGACGTTCCGTTACCGATGTTTGTGTTTAGTAAAACTGTATTTTTTTTTCTACTTAACAATTTAAATAAGATGATAGTATAAAATGCACTATTCACTTGTGAGTCTCGTTAGTTTTTAGGTGTATTTCAAAGTGTCAGTAGCCTAGTTTTCGTAAAGTAAGGAGGCTCAGCTGGTGACATTTTTTTTCCCCGCGTTGGACCCGTGAAAAATGTCGCCAGTTGAACGCTAGTTTTGCAATTGGGTATTGGGTAATACTGTCTAAACTTGTGTTATGTAGTCTAATATGAAAGGTTAGTCATGGTGGATTAGGGGTAGTGTAGACCCCATAACAGTGTTCGATTATGGAAAAGTGTGGGTTATCAAAATTAACCGACGATGACGTGTGTGGGTTTCCAGATTAACCGTATGTGACGACTACAATTTAGTACTGGGATGTGTTAGCGTGACGTCACCACCGTGCATTAAATATTGTTTCTAAAGAGACGAAACAGAAATACGGAACCATAATGGCGATTGGTTTTTACCATCCATTTCAAAAAGAACAAATAATTACTTCTCCGAATCACCATCATGGTGTTAAGTGCCGTGACCACACCATGTGGGCAATGGACACGCGCAACACAAATCCTTCCTTTATGACGTCATCCAAGCATGCCAAACCATTCACGTGCGGTCGTCATTAGCGCCACTCAAACCTCCCCTGCGCCATGCGGTCGATAGTACTTCTCCGTCTCACCGCCAGGTGTCTCTTGGTCAGCAAAGGGGTTAAGCACTGATTAACCTGCGCTTCGCAAAACGTAATTATAGGGGAACCCGACGCTTAAATGGATACGGGTGCTCGGTGTCACCCGTATCAGCGTGACTGTTCTTCGGGCCTACCCGGGGTTCGTTCGAGCTGATAACACGACAACCAATGGGTTACGACTATTTAAAATGGCGTCGAACCTAACCGACCAATGAGCGGTGAGCTGGTCTCAATAAAGTCTTCCATGGGCCTCATTAATAATCTTATGGGTGGTATGATAATTAAACAAAAATATGAATGTTTAAGAATTGTTATAAATAATTTTTTCCGTATGTAGAGTACACAATCGGTGATAAGTTCGAAGGTTAAATGAAAAATGTGAAAATTGCTTACTGCTCAATTTTCAAGTATTTCATTTAACGTTCGAAGTGTTGGTCGGTGGGATTAATTTGGATTTTGGAGAAAGAACTTGCAAGCTGAAGTTTTATTTTGTGGAGACATCACATCTTTTATACCGTTTTTGACAATGAGAAGGTTTTGAAGATTTTAACCTACTATTTTTTAATTGTTTTAAAGGTTTTAATTTAAAGGTTTTAGTTTTTTCTTAGCAATTACGAGTTGTAATATGAAGCAACGGAAGTAGATTTGTATATAAGCAATTATTCGTTCCGTGGTGTTGTTGCTTGGCTGCGTATACTTGCGTAATCGTTACGTAGTTTTGTAATTCTGTAGTTTCTTTGGGATGATCCTTGTGGTTTAACTGCTACGTAATAAACTAAACTAAACTACTCGCCTAATTTATTTTATGTTCATTGTTGTTTATAAAGTTGCTACTCGGTTGCTACAGCCAAAGATGCTGTTCATGATTCTTGTTCTTATTGTAGCAAAATACAAACTGTACCCTGCCCTTAAGATGGTATTGAAATTGAGTGCCAATTTAATTTATACTTACCCTAACATCAGAACCAGCAAAAAGCGCGACACATGGTGAAACTATACCGTACAGCTAATTTCAAAATTTCACTTTTCGCTTGTCACACCCTTCCACTTTCAAAAAAAAGTTTTAAAATGTGCCTCCTCCCTCCCCCCACACACGAAGCAAACTAAAAAGTATGCCCCCCCCCCTTTCCCCCCAGCAATGCATAATAATAGGTCCCTAAAATGTCCATGACTCGATAAACTAAACAAAACAATATGTTATTCGTCCTAAGTCTATTCGTAATATAAAAACCGAACCTTACTTACAAGCAGCTGCGGGTCTTGAGAAAAGAGGCCAACAGAAAAGAAAAGGTTTCGTTGCAGACAGAAAACCTTGCTGCGCAGAAACTTCCTCGTTTTTGTAAGATGGTCAGTCTCTCGGGGCAGCAAAAAATCTTAATGAGAAAACTGACGCGCATGCCCATTGATTATCCAATTCAGATCAGGAGGCAGATGGCGCTCTGGAGAGAGAAAAACTATAATTCGTCACTCACGTCTACCTGGCGATAATTGTTATTATCGATAATTCGTATTATTATTAAGTATTCTCCGATATTATATAATAATGTTCGTAAAGCCTTAGTTATGAGAAAGGGCCCTTGTCAGGGGAAACAAAGATTGGAAATTTTGAAAATATAGGGTTGCGCTACATGAAATACATGTTCGGTTATAGGTGATTGACTGAATGAC
>JAHWFP010130171.1:0-41521 GCA_023313725.1 Lithobius niger
GAATCCTGCTGACTACCAAGAGCTTCAAGTTGTGCTACCGGGGGGTCACAGCCTTAAAAGCCTTTAACCATTCTCATTGGCGACTCAAACATCACCAATACACACAAAATAAGAGAACTTGCGTACTGGCCTTGTACCAAAATCATCGGGTGACAACTCTGGTGTCTGCTGTTTTTTCACAGAACCAGTTGTACCAGGCTGTTACATGAAATACAAAGGAAATCGCGAATTCGACATTTTGCGGTGCCCCTTGCTATTACGTGCAGCACGGTGCACTCGGCCCATAGCTGATAACACAGATAGAAGCCGAGCGCACGGCGCTAGGTAGGTAGCGTGCTTAATTGCTGAACCGGTTGGACTCGCTTTCTGCACACGGCACGTTACCAACGTTTAATTCCTAGTGGGAGTCTTATTGTTCGGACGCGTATAAAAACGACGGGTCTAGACAGAGCCTCCTACAGTACACGTCAGATCAGATGAAGACAAATTAGGGAAGTAAAATCAACCATTGACGTAGAAGGAAACCCAAGTTTGCTAGGTGCTGCCATCTCTACACCAAGCGGCGAAATTTCAAACTAACCGACAAGGGATCCAAATTCTGTCAACCAATGACGCCACTTGGCAAACTTGCGCCGTCGTTATTTGATTTGCCGTTTTGCGGAGCATTGTGTGAGGCGAAGATGATACGGCCTTTTCTGTAGGTGGCTCTGGTCTAGATCAACCTGTTGACTCGCTGGGTATAAGCAAACACTTGTTGCCAGCGCCTAATATGTGATGCCCAGAGGAGACAAACTCAGACTCGAGCGAAAATTTTAATCTGGACTGATTATCTGTTTCGGCGGCACACAGTTGTAAAATATTCAGTAAAATATACGTTACGATCGTTTTGAATTGGAAACTGTTATCAAAGCATCGTAAAAACCACAAAGTTATTAAATGGAATTGCTTGCGTCGGTGTTGTGCAGCACTCGCTACAACGTTATTCGCTTTAAAACAATTTAATATTTCGTCATATTTCGTCATTTCGTCGTAGTATTTTTAAATAAATTTAGTTCACACAGCAAAACCCTCTTGAAAAATACCAACGGTTTTGTTCGATTATGACTTCACTACCCAGAACTTTACATGATTAAAGATTCGCCTTTTTCGGTTGCTTGTTGATGTATGAAATTTCCTTTCGCTGTCAAGTTCTCTTTTCCATCTTTCATTATTTTTATTGTCATTTCAACGGAAAACGCCTTATCGAATGGCGGTTGGCTCGGGTTGTCGGATGCTGGGGCTATAGTCCTTGGATAATAGAGCCCCATAATTCCCGTCCATCCGTTTCCTTCATTACAGTCATCGTCTTTCTTTTCTTCCGTTCTCGAAGAAAATTCCAAAGAGATCGCGCGGGATCAATAAATTGCGAGCTCCTCGATTTCACCAATTTCACTTTTCTTCGTAATTCGCTTCAGATCGAGGGGTACAAAAACTCGGGCGTCTAAGGAATTTCTATGGAGTGTTCCGTTCGTAGAATGACAAACTTTGGAACGACGGGCGTCAAATATGTTTGTTTATCGAAGAAAATGTTCGAGGATTCCAAGATAACCTACAAACATCTTAAAGAAAATCCTGGCGAGTTAACTCTTGCATAGATTACGGCGCTGTGACACCTGCAATTGGACGAATTTTTAAGCGAGTTTCACATCCAGGAATCGTGATGACCAGATAGTAGATAACTGGGCATGGAAAAATAACATGCCACCAAAAAGAAACTATAAAACAAGTGATATCTGAAACAAGAGTAAAAGACCCCACCAAGTTTCAGCCGATCAAAGTAGTGATGGCAGAACAAAAATGGCTGGTACGAAGTTGCTACATTAGTTGCCAAGTTAATACCACCGACTATTACTTCAGATGTTAAATGAAAAACTTGACCATTGCTACGGGTTGTAGGAATGGTCAGCTTTTTTTCATTAACTTTTAATCTAATAGTCGGTGGGATGCAGAACCTTGGTGGCAGCCATTTTTGTTCTGATATCACTACTCTGATTGGCCGAAACTTGGCGGGTTCTTTCACCCTTGTGGATTTTGTTTCAGTTATCACTAACAGCGCTGTGTCAGCTGCAATTGGAAAAATTTTTAAGCGAGTTTCACATCCAGGAATCGTGATGACGGAATGACGGGACTCAGCCCCTTAACGTTTTATTCCTTGAACATTCAAGAGCAGCATAAATGAGGGTCCGTAAGGCCTGAAACACAGGCGCCCTCAAGCCTTAAAAACGTGGTGGGGGCCATTTTCCGAAATCCCCCCACCATTATGTTAATGGCTTAACTATTACATAATAAAAAATCAAACTATGTGCACTGGTGTAAGTGGGGTTTTGTACTGAGTAGGGCAACACTAGTCATTTAGCCAAATTGTGTGTAGGTATAAACCAATAGTAGCTTGGGGGTCTGGGGGAGCGCTGTGAGCTCCCCTAGTGGGGTCCGGGGCAGAACCCCGGAAGCTGACACATTTTTGCTATTTTCCAGCATTTTCTGGCCTTGTAAAGTGCCGTTGAAAACATTTACAAAATCAGTTTTGCTGACTGCATTATGCTGACTGCATAATAAAAGTTTGTAATGTAAATCTTTCAGTTTTTCACACTAGGTATTTATTTTTTTATAAATAAAATATGTCTTCAGGATAGTCAAGGTTTTTTCAGCTACGCAAAAAAGTGACAATTTGCCAAAACCGAATAAGCCATCAAACCCAGACAAATAAAACCTCACCGTGCCCTTTTACAAAAGTTGCCCATCCCCTCTCGGTGGTCTGTGCACGTTACTGGATTGAATCTGAATTCAATATCCATATCCCCAAAACTTGTAGTTAGCGAAAAAACATTCTCATGAAAGTATTAATGTATTAAACTCGACCTTTTATTTCTTGTTTTAGAGTGGATCTCTAGTGGGTCCATTTGAGTTTTGAGGTCCACTTTAGGCGGCTGCAGGTCCACTGGGACCTCCAGTTAGCATGTAAAAAAAATGTCCTGGGTGAAACTAGTACCTGTCGCCAGAGGGTGCCGACGTCAATGAACCCAATTTTACGTTACGCATCGTTGTTGTGGAGATTGCCACTAGTTAGCGTCACTAAAACAAAATGATCACGATAAGAATACTGAATTAATCGCTTAAAAACCTATGGTCGGTCAGTTTAGGATATTAAATTAATTATAAGCTAGATCAAAACTGGATTAAATTTTCTTTCTTTTTAATCCAGCGTTCAGTTTTAAAACGAGTTACAGTTACGAGTGGAGCTAAGTATAACGCAAGTATAGCGCAAGCTACCGCACGTCATGCGAAAGTTTAGCCTGACGTGTCGTTATGTCACCAAGCGCAATAAGCCCGCAACAACGATCGTGCAGGCAATGATTGTTACTCGATCAACTTTGAAACTATTAATCTCGTCTCTAATAGCCAGCACTGGGACGCGGATCTGAAGGAGGTTGTTGGTGTACCCCCGCACATTTCTGGTACCGCAGCTCTAAGGCAGGTTCTTCGGTTCTGTAAGTTGACCGACCGTGTTAATTAAAAGGTTTTCAAAATGTAATTAGAAGGTATTCGAGATGAGTGTATACGGGGTTTCTCTGCTCCGAATGGACGTTAACGTGGTTATCTGTACTAGGTGTAAGTTTAGCAACTTACGTTGGCAACATAAGTCATTTAGCCAAATTGTGTGTAGGTATAAGCTATAGTAGAGTGTATGACTGCACAGATCCTGTAGACTCTCAATAAATCTAATCTGTAATCTGTAATAGCCAACATTATTGAAGCAATATTTCGTGTATTACTGATTGTTGCAGGCACATCCGTTCACAATGTGAGCCGCTCACCCTTTTTCTTTGCTACCGTGCCAAAAAATGAACCCGCTCGCCCTGTTCATTGCTGCCGCCTCCTCATTGTTTAGTTAATTTGAGTCGCGTTCATTGGCTGTTTTGTCATTGTTTAGTTAATTTGAGCATTTTTCATTGGCTATCGTCATGATGAGTTTGCTATGTGCATCTCAACCTTTACGGCTAATTTCCGTTTCTTTAATTTATATTGGGCTCACCATCTCTTTTGCACTGCTTAAATCTTTGATTTCGAATTAATAACCTGGCAGACGAAAACCCTTCTCAAAGATTCTTTTGTTTTTCGCCTTTTTTTAAACTGAAATCTGGCACGCGACGCTCTTGAATCTCATCTGGCTAACAACCAGAAACATTCTCAAACAATTTTTCTCTTCTTTTTATTTTTTTATTTTTAGAATTACTCTTTTAAAACTTCGCTTTTGTGACATCCCCCAAATTCTCGACATCATGTCAGCATTTCACGTTCGTGCCAAGCCAAGAAAGGTTCAGCCATGGTAATTAATTATGGCCGTCACTCGCGGGTTGTCGACACCGTGTCAATATTCACGCCTAGAACCACGACATTTTCTTAAATTCAACTTTGAAAGGGTATATGCGAGTCAACTTTAAAATTGCTTTTCCCTGCTCGGATCGGTTCAAATTCTGAACCGGGTGGGGAATGTTTCACGAAGTTTAAAAGACAAAACTTTTGTCTCGTAGATCTTCAGGGGGCGTTTGAATCCAACTTTCTGTCTTTTTCGCCTCAACATTTCCTCTGGCTGAATCCGTCGAATTCCGGCGAGGCCCAGTTTGCTTTTGTTTGTGTGTACAGCTGCCGGTGTCTCAGGAACGGTTAAGGAAGAGAAATGCAGCGCACACGTTGAAGAGGTAGGTTTCAGTCTGTGACGTATAGGTGGTGTAGTGTTTGTTAGGTTAACCCAGTCCCGCGTTATTTGTCTGCGAGTCTCTTTGCGGGAGCCACAAGTCAATTCGACGTCACGGCCGGAGACAACGAGCCGCTTTAGTTCTTGGTAGCATGGAGCGTGCTTAGTGCATCGAATATGTGGTAGCATCAGGTAACATTTAAATACTAGCTGCATGGTGTTGAACGCACCGTTTGCAACACTGGTTAGATATGGTAGCTCATGTGTATGTCCTCGTTCAACCGAATTAAGTTTCTCCAAATTGTTGTGCACACTGGCTAACGAACGCTGATTTTGGTTCGCTTCGATCACTCAACCAGCGCATCCCGTGACCCAAATCCCTCACTGCTAATGATTCTCTCTTACTAACGATCACTTTTAATATATTTTTCCACGTTCATGTTGGCGAAAATATAAGCGCATAATGTGACTCAAATCAATCCCCCTCCCCCTTCCCCACGGCTAATGATTTCCCTTTTCTAATGATCACTTTTATTATATTCTATCAGCCATGTTCATGCTCGAAGAAATAAATAAGGCTCAAGGCGGTCTCGAAGCTGCCCTTTCGAGAAACATGCTGTCCTGAAATGCTTCCCCCAATGGTTTCTCACCTACCTGAAGTGCTGGCTGTTGCTGGTCGATGCCGATGTTTGCTGCCTGACCTCTTGTGGAATTATATAATTCTTAACCTTAATTATATGATGGTGCTGATTTAAGGTCAAAACTTCGATTGAGTGTGTGTTACAGCCCAAGGGATCTTGTGCTTTGGTAGTGTGACTGTGTGGTCGCTTTGTCTGGTTTTTTTTTTTTTTTGTATTAGGGTAAGTTATCTTTAAGCAGATTAAGTACTGTAATTGTGAGCTGCCGTTTATGCTCATTAAAAATCAATCAAAATCGTACTTAAATTGCAGCATTGTTATCACAACCCTATAGAAAGGGCTCGTCCTACTTATTTTTCTCGGACAGTTATTTGTGTAATAATTTGCTCTCAAATGTAATTCGGCACCTAATTCCATAGTCAAGAATAGACTCGAAGATCCAATTTGTAATAACACTAACTTAACGCGCTATTACGACGACTGAGGATGTTCTCCTCTTTAAGGTTCAAACTAATTTTCTGCTTTAATATTGATATTTTCGTTGATACTTTTCAAACTGGATATATTCAGTAGTAATAGCCCTAGAGCTTTTGTGGATAATACGGCTACTGTTTTCGCACGAAGCCTGTAACCTGACATTAAAACTAACGAATGCTAATTATTTTGCAATTATATTTCAAATTCATTATTAACATGAAAAAGGCAATATAAAATTAGGTCCTTGGTGGATCTAACCGATGATGGTGTTCTACGCTGTCGTGTGAGTGAGATGCCACTCACAGCCTGTGAACTGTATAATTGCATCATGAATGTATTACGTTTAATAAATGACGACACCTAGCCACAGTGCATACTTATGATACACTTTAAACTTTGCATCATCATCCCAGGAGGGTAGCCTACTGGTGAAAATAAGACTGACCTTAACGGGTTTTACATTATGTTCCTTAACCTGGCTGAAAGACCGTTGCAACAGTTGAGTCCACAATCCAGCACTTAGCCATGCCTCTTTAAGCTTCCTAAATAGCTCCCCGGAGGGAGACACTATCGTGTTTCATCTGTCCAATCTACTTTACACCGTGCCAACTTTGTTCCTCTTTCATTACGTTCAGCCCCTGTCGTTTCGGGAGGACGGCGTAGCGCATGTGAAGGTCGCCGCTCCTCGTGCCCCCAAGCCGGCCATACTGCTGATGGATCGTCGTTAATGTTTCCTCTTTTCAAAGTGAACCTCTCAGCAAAAATCTTTTGGCGGCGACGGGACATCCTGGATTGTAAGCGTTTAAAGTCGAGGCTTCGGTATATATATATATCACTGAAAGAAACGGCTCGGGAGGACAATGAGAGTGACCTGCTGTATTTGATTACGCAACTGGAGGCGGCATAGGCTTTTTACTTGATTTTCTAACGCTCCGTTTTTCTGGGAAATTTGTCGTAAACTGCTTTTTTCGAGCCGTACAGGGAACGTAGAGTTCTTTCTCTTTCCGTATTCTACTTTTTTTTTGATTTTTTCAAAACACAAATTGTTTTGCATTCCCGAAGAAAACTTGGAAAGTGATTAAAATTTCAGAATTGCCCTCGGTAGACAGAAAGCGGCAACAATCAATCGCATCAACGGTGCTTTTGGCGGCCATGTTGTTCAACCGAGTCGCGTATGCTATTTTGCATCCAAGATCCGACCGTTACTGTAGTAGAGCCCTGGCTGAATTTGTAAGCAGTTACAAGTTCAAGGCTATTTATTTAGCTGTAAAGAGACAAATTCTGTAAAATTTGTTTTGAAAAGTGTGCTATAGCATCGAAATTTAAGCCTGTGCTTAAATGTGTGTTTTATAGTTTGAGACCGGCTCCATTGACACACGATATTTTTTTGTCTTTTACTTTCTTGTTCACGAGTTATTATAGAAAAAAAGATGAAGTATGATCGCGTAATCTTTTATCTTTCTACGCCAGCATCATCGACATTTCGGGGGAAAACAAGATGCATTTCCTTGCCAAGTTTCATGATGCCCACATGTAGAAAAAAATAGGATACAAAATGAGCCCACTGACTGACGGGTGAGCTAAAGCTAATTGATTCTTTCCAAAAATTCTCTTTCTACAAGTCCTTTCTATTCCTTAAAAAGCCAAGCGCTTATTGGATGCGTGGTGTATTTTATGAGCGGCTACGTATTTCTGGAGGAGGCGGCTTTAATCGACGGCCGCCATTGTTTTTGTAAACCATCTTGGATATCAGCAAGGCACTCTGCTACTAAAAACGTACAATCGATTGGCTGTGTTCCTTCTGCAGCGAACTCAAGATAGGCCGCGGACACTATAGGGGACTATCCCCTTAGCTTCCCCACATCTAATACAATATAGGGCTCCAAAAGATGATGATCGTAAAGAGAATTGTCAACCAAACAAAATGTTCCACCCTCTTTTTTGGGGGGGGGGGGGTGGCAAATCCAAACCGGGTTGTCTGCCGCACTACATATACACTTATACGGTTAAATAAACACGTACGCATAATACATACAGAGTAACGACGAGAGGGACAATTTAGCTGGAGAAATCCAAGCGGAAAATCCAAGACCTTTCACATGCCACAATTTAAAACGAACACGATGCGACACAGGGGCTTTCTTGTCCCCAAAATATTGCTGAAAATTTTAATCCTTTACCGTGTTTATGTGAGTGAAATTATAGGCCTCGACTGTGGGTCCCTTTATCTACATTCCATAGCACTGCCAAGGCTCCCAGTCCTCCTATATTTCCTATTTTTTTTTATAGGAAACTCCTATAAATCTTGAAATGCTCCTATATTTCCTATATGTTTCTGTTCCGAACTGAAACATTGCCCTATTTGTAGCGTGTTTCTTACTACGCTAGTTATTTGGATGAAAAGAAGCACATTAATCTTCCTCTTCCGTGGCACTGGAGCACGGTATGAAAACAAAACGTGAATTGTTCGAGTGGTGATCAAATTGTTCAAATTGTTGGCAAACAAGGCAAAGTAAAGCATTTACCGACAGTTTTGTGCACTTAAAAGTGATTTTTATCTTATTGTATTGTAGGATAACCAAAAAACATTGTTTTCTAATAATACAATAGCACACTCTGCCACTGCATTCTTGCTAATAATACTCTAAACCTCCTATAACTTTTATTTAATTTTCCTATAAAGCTCCTATTTTTTTAACAAAAAATTCCTATATTTCCTATTTTTTTATCCATTGAAGTTGGCAGGGAGCCTTACACTGCATTGTTGCCGACAGCGTACTTTAATACATTTAGACCACGACTCCATTGTTGTAGAATCGGATCATTGTGTTTGTGCGCTGTATCATTCTCAAGAGCTTACAGTACGCGTCGCATGGATAAAGAGTATAAATCTACATAATAATTCTGGATCCCAGCTGAGCTGATAAAAGGAAAAGGAAAAGGAAAGTTAAATGAAAACCGGAAGGACAACAATCACTTTAATCGCTTCTCATTGTTTTCGTGCACGTGTAATGTCTTATTTATTTATTTTATTTATTACACTTGCAGGAGTCTAACAGCCCACACGCTATGCACTCGTACGCTAAACTTAAACGCTAATGTCTTTGCTACGGTGCCTAACAATTCCTGGTGCACGTGGTAAGGATTGAAAACTATCGTCCAAACCGTTGATTGTTGATGGGTAAAATGAAAGAAAGAAGGGGTTGGTGCAACTTGGAGTTCTTATGGAGTTGTGCGTAACGGTGTTCATGCTGGTGTGTGGGTTTGTGGGTTTGTGATGATGTCTATTAAGTTGGTCGAGTTCTTGATGTAGTTAAATGTGTATTTTTAGGTTAGAAGGGGCGTACGGCTGTGTGCCAAGGCCTCTAATAAAATCTGACGAAAGAATCCATGTTTCAGCTAAATGCGTATAGTTTTAAATCAAACTAAGCTACGTTGTTAATTTCGAGGCCTGGCCTCGAAATTGGCAGCTGGAAACGATGTAATGGCTTATTTCATTCGCAGATGAAGGCTTTCAGAGCTGAGCTGAATAGTTTCAAAGTGAACAACAACTAACACTGCTGAGCACGAGGCGATCATTGCTATCTTGCAAAGTAGTCGTTTACAATCAAAGATGATGGATCAGCGCTCAGATTCTTTAAACGGTGCATCCTGTGAATTCAGCCACTGGATGCGCAGATTCAGTGACTGAGGCCAACAAAAATCACCGTTTGTCAGCCAGTGTGCGCAAAAATTGATTGAAGAATTTTAATCCGTGAAAGCGTTTCTTAGCCAGTGTGTGCGAAAATGGGAGTGGGAGTGGGGAGTTGGCAGTGGGAGTGGGGAGTTGGGAGTGCGAGTGGGTAGTGGGGAATGGGAGTGGGGCCGCGAGGGGGGGGGGGCTGTAAACTTAATTCATGACCGGCTCCGTGCCTAGCACGGGCTTCCTCTAGTAGAATTAATAATTCTGTAATTCAATTCTGTAACTATTTTATTATGGTTGTATAATTCTATTTATACTCTTTATCCGTGCGACGCGGTTTGCCCCTGCGATTTCATTTGAAACTTTCGTACAAAATATTCAGTTTGTAAAGGTGTTTCAAAACTTATTGTTAAGTAATTGTTGGTCGACTGCGATCTCTGACCACCGTAGGCTCCTGTAAATAAATAAAAAAAGTAAAAGTAAAGTCGACTGCGAAGTTGCAGTCGTATTGTTATAGCCTCGTCGGCGAGAGTACGGCTAGCATTTGGTTGACTGTTGCAACTGTCTGTTTTTACTTAGAAGAAATTTAAGCAGGGCTCAACTATGAAAAAGGAATCTAAACCCACCAAGAGGCCACAACTTGCAACTCTTCCATTTTAAATCTAACCTCAAGCGAGAAGTGTATATATATATTACCAGCGTGCTATTCAATGTCGAACGGACTTCATTAGTCGGTTGTCGGTGCCGAATCCTTTGATTCTGGGAAAGCCAAGTCTGTGAACAGGGAACAGTGCTGTTTAATGTGTGCTGTCATGTAACAAATTAATTTAATGACCAAATGAAGTCTTTTCACCGCCTAATTGATTGATCTACATCGAATCCATGTATCACTTTGCCCAAAATTCATTAATTACCTCAATTTCCTTCACTCTGAAATCACCAATGGGGTACATCACAGTGCAAACAGGAATTATTTGGCAACACGAAGGAAGGGGGGAGGGAGACAAAAAGCATTTATTTGTTGGTACAGCAGCCTAAAATGGGCTTTTTAGCTTAGATTTAACTGCGATCAAAACCGGACAGGATCAGAACCTCGTTTTCCCCGAAAACTGTGCTATTAAAATATTAATTCCGTGAATAATTAAACACTCGTCGTAGCTTCTGGGGTCTGTAGTGAAGACTCTGCCCAGATGCTTACGATGGGTGTTTATTTATTCATCTTCTTACTGTTTCATTTCTTTTTATTTATTAATTCAGTGTTTACTTTGGGCTGCATCAGTATTGCTTTACGTGTTCAATTATAAATCTCACTCACGCATTTAGGCAATTAGACGATATTATTACTCTTGGTGAAAAGATCTGTAGCGTAGTTTTCATTACAATTTCGGCAGACAAACAGGATTTTATTCATAAAATCTTAGCTGTGGGCCAATTAAATGTGATTGATTAAGGCGGGTGTGGCTTTCTGGCTCTTCTCCACGAAGGCAGTAACTGTAGCCACATTCTGATTGTCACAGTTGTGGCGGACGTGAAGGACTGTCCCTGCCTTTTTTAAGAAAAAAAAATATGCCCTATTTTAGTTTCCTAACTGATAAATGCTGGTGCTGCAGCAAAAGAAAGGGCATAGAGAACCAAAAGGGCATAAAGAAGACCAGGAAAGGGCCAGAAAGGGCGATAAAAGGGGCAAAAAAAACAATGACGAGCCACCCCCCCACCCCAAAAAAAAAGTCCCCAGAAAAATAACCTCAGTGTGCCCTTTTAATTGAAATTGCCTCTGCCCTCTCGTCGTAGGTATGAGCACGATACTGTCTCATTGTGGAAACCTAAATATTAAAAAATAAGTTTTTTTTTCGAAATGGCGTACATGTTCATTTTATCGCATTGCTTCCAAGTATTCACTAAACCCAGAGTAATGTAGGTTTAGAAAGATGCTAGCTTCCGTCATGCAATGGCTGAACCACGCCATTTGTTTTCTCTATATGTGTGATGACAAATCACCAACTTACAGGTCAATTATTTCATCCATTTTCACTTGCAAATTGCGATCCTTGGTCTTTTTATGAACTCGTATACGCAAAAAGAGTGAGGGTGGGTTTCCTCAACGACAAATTTCTCGCTCACTAGCTTTTACTTGCTTAATACTAAACCTGGCGCTGCTTCTCGCCTACCGGCTTTCGAGTTGTCTGCACGTAGCCTAGTAACCATGGCAACGACAGAGAAGCAGATCTTCTTGTGCCTCGCGACATAATGTATACGATGCTTGCATTCAGCTGGTTTAGCTGGTTCACACCGCCACGACAAACGAACGACAAATTAAGGAACGGCGGCGACCAACAGCACTAAAAATTAGATATGTCACACCAGCACGACCGACCAACGAACAACGGACTAATCAACGCTGTAGAATGAGTAGAGCTAGGACGCTTACTTTTCAGAACTGGGCTACGCGACGACGAGGTGCCTAAACGACCCATCATACTGTGATTCTCCGTTTTATTTAATAAATCATACCGCCATTGAATACAGCACAATTTTTAGCTGTTCTCTATAATTATCTCGTTGCAGCGATGTTCGTGTAAGCAACGAGCATTAATCGAAGCTTTGAAGTGTTCTCCGCCACCATCTTGCATTTCGTTGATCGTGTTCGTAGCGGCTTGTCAGCCATTGGTCTGTCGGTGGGTGACGTCAGTCAGCAACGCCAAAAATGAAAAAGTTGCGTTTGCTACGATCGACAGCGAACGACTGCGTATCACTGCCAGAGAGGTTGGTTGTCATAGCGACTGTCGGTTGTAACTTAGCGGTCGTTCATATCGGTGTGAATGTGCTATAACGCGTCAATTTATGGCAACAAGAAAACAGACAACATGGTTGGTGGACTGATTCTGAATGCCAGCATTCAATGGTTTGTTTTCGACTCGATAACCTCGAAATGGACGCCATGTTGGATTTTGAATTCTCGCTGCGAGCAGCTATTTATTCTACTGTAGTCTGATCTCAGCTGTTCTTTGTACGAGAATAGCAAATTTTAGCAACAGAGTGAAATGACAGCGATGTTGTGCCAAACGTTTAAAATTACTCTTCATCCGTGTTGTTATTTATGACACATTTAATTTGTTATGTGTTACCGCATTCATTTAGTAGAAACAGGAAACTAATCGTAAATGAATAACGGTTGACTAGCAAACAGAGTTCGGCGAGCGAGAAGGTCTCGTCGCGTAAACGCGCCCTGACAGAGACGCATTGCACACTACGTTTTATCAGGAGTGGCATAAAGGACGAGGTTCCAACACAATTCTGCCCTTTGTTCCACCGTTGGTAGTTTGTCCTGACCCCATGTGGCCAGTTGTCGAACTAGTGACAGTTTTTACTTTTGCGAAAAGCTTACGTTAAAATTACGCTGTGTATGTTTTTTACCTAATATAAATACGTGTGAAAAATGTCCTTACGCAGCCATTGGCCCAAGCATGTATTAAACCGTACGTTTAAAGGGATATAACTCCCAGCGCCATTTTTCTCGATCCTCCACATCAAGTACGGCCCCAAAGGTCTATTTCCTTACCGTTAGTCTTTCCCTTGCAAAAAATCCTTTTTTAAATGTGGCGTCTATAGGAGAGTTTCTGTTGAATATAATGGAACTTTATTTACTAACGACCCGTCACTAAATAATGCATTGCGCGCGTTACAATAATCATGATGTTTCATCTCTGTGTGTACATCTACTTATTTTCTAATAATTATCATGAGATCTAAAATCTAATAGACTAATGCGGTAAAAACTAAAATTAATTATTCCAATAGATCGCGGAAGCAAAATTATAAGACACTATTCTAGAAAATTATAAATTGTGATTTTAAAATACGAGAATCATTCCGGTTTGTGACGACACTATCAATAGGTTCACGCTGGCTGGACTATTAGGCGCAATGCCAATTGAGACAGTAGCTACGTTTTCGTTGCGAGGAACGAAGCTACCATCTCAGTTGACCTTAGCTGTGGTAAATACGCGGATGTGATCGTCGCATGGGTGTTGTGAGGCAGGCGGAAGGTTATAAGGCAGCCGGCATCTTGCTTTAAACGAACTTTAAAAAAAGGAAAGGATATTGTTTCGAGTCAAGGTTGACTGGAGTAAACATTGGGTGTCTTGCCTCTCCCGCCTCTAAGCCAGTTATCGCGCGTTCCAGGAAGTTCAAGCCTCTTGGTGGCGAGTTGGTACAATTAGATTTTGGGGATGTTAAAGCAACTAGCTTGGAGCCAGGAGATGAAATCTGCCGCTTCCCTCCCAGGCGGCCTTGTGCAAACGGGGGAAGGCAAAAGGAGAGTTACAACGTGGATACTACCACGATGCTCCTGATGCAACTTACGAGACGGTTCAGTTGTATGAAAAACAATAAGTTTAAAACTCATTGCAGCTTTTTAACTTAACCTATAGTGTATCAATTACGTGTCAAGGCAAGGTACTTTAAAAGCAGATTGTTTTTTTCTACCAGGAAAGGCGGTGTCTCATAACCGAAACCGAGAGCAAACAAAAATAGTCACGCAATGCAGCTTGGTTAATTTCGTCGCTAGTGGCACTGTTCACGAATTAGCATGTCGGCGTGTTGCAAATAAAAATGTACATCACATAACGCTGCAAACCTTAGAAACAGCATCACCCATATACTCTTAACTGTTTACAAAATGTCATCCCGACCCGCCAGGCAGTTTAATAGGAATTAATGCTATACCTCCATAAATTCCTTTAAAAATAAATTAGATGTCTGTACTAAAACTGTCAATGAAGTTGTGTTTCAATTTGACTAATTTTGCTGGAAATGCTGGTTCTTTGGTTAACATTCAGCAGCAGTTCTTTGATTCATGTAAAATTAAATTTAAACTCGAACGCTTGATGAATGGATGATTGAATGAATACTTACTTACCTTTGGGGAAAATAGTTTTCTACATGCACATTATAAAAAGGTTTTATACCTTTGTGAGCAACGAAATAGGCTACGAAAGCCTATGCTGCTGACCTTATCTATATCTCACCAATTTAATGGACTGCTTAAGTGATATGTGTACATATTCTTATTATGCTTTTTTTGTTGCTAATTTCTTAGCTATATTGTTACTATTTTGGGTTATTTATGTACATCTGAAATAGAAATAGAAATAGACGATGCACGGCCCATCCACCCACCCAAATACCCAAGCGACAGATGTTAAGTGGAAGAGGTACCACCATTATTACAGTCGTTTTTTGCCGCATGTGGGAGGAAACCGGAGTACCCGGAGCAAACCCTCGTGCAACGAGCGGGAAACAACTGGAGAAAAACCGTACATATACACTTCCCGTCACCAGGATTGAACCAGGGTCTGTAAGAAGCCAGAGATGTACATCTGGGACCAGGACGCCTATCGAATCTGACGCCCCACTGCTCGCAGCTACCCGTCCACCCAAACCGTTTTCACCTCCATATAATTTCCTTACAGGGCGATTTAGAATATTAATAAACTTAAAAGGCCTCTGACTACAGAGAGAAAGACAGTTTAAAAATCGACAGACCAATATGTCAATTATTAGGGGGAAAATGTAATTCTTATTTCACAACTTCCAGTAATTCACGTTCCCAAACAATCGTTCAGAATTCACTCCGGCGACAACCAGTAACACGCAAGATTTACAACGTTTTGCCAAAAGTATCGATTTCACATTTTATTGGCCCACACAGATCCGAGTTTACCACTTCCATAATGAAACCTGCGCTTCAAGCTGACGGAACTTTTACGACCCGCCAAAATGTTAAACATTTCGTGGTGTTGTATTTCCAACGAGCGCGCGGTTCAACTATTTGCCCCGTTCGGAATTTCTGCTTCCATTTTATTACCATCGTCCGGTAACCGCATTCAATTTCTCAAAGACCGGCTCACTTTAACGCCCCATTTAAGTGCCCTTAACGACTTAAGTTAAACCATGTTTCCCATTGTAACATTAACTGTGCGCACGACCTCGTTGTTGGTGTAGTTAACATAACTGCAACATTCCGGAAAATACTTTAAAATTCAGCATTTATGACCACATTATATCTGGAGGCAAATGTATTCACTTTTATACTTTTTGTAAAGGTGGTGGGTGAAGTGAGGGGGTGTGGGGGAGGGGGGTAAGTTCAAAATGTATTTCCCGTCTTAGTTATGACGTTTTTACCAATCCACTCAGTAAGGATGCATTTATGTAATTCAACCTTGCCAGCTGCAACTAATGAACCACACGCAATGCTTTCTGACGAACACACTGTGCCAGTTGACAACATTAGACTGCACACTTTAGTTCGCCACATCATTCGTTATGAGAAGATTATCCTTATAATAATGCTGGATCCGGCTGAGCAGTTAGGAAAAACAAGCGGCTACAGCGACTACCCCTAGTCGCATCCGTTCTTCTGTACAGTTCTGCCACTGCCAATAGTAAGGCACACTTCTCACACACGCATTGCAACAGCTATCTCTATATTATATAACCTAAAACAGTAACAATCAGAATTGCCCTTTAAAAATATGTTAGCTTTTAAACTTATTTTACATTTTTGGCGTAATTGTCAGCGTTTAGGCCTAATTTACAACTTTAATTTCGTCTAAGTAGCAACTAACGGAGATTTGGATTGTATACTGTAAGCCTATTCATTTTTGCAACACGGTATGCCTCCGGGCGCACAGTTACAGTGTTACAACGTAATGCGCAACGTAGCCTTTATAGATCAGTGGTAGTAGAGAAGGGACAGGAGAGACACTGTGGAGAAAGCCAGCAGTGACTCGTAACAACTTGACGATGCCATGGTGACGTGACTTTAGACCTAATTTTCATTTTTTAGGCCTATTTTTTTTAACGGCAGTTTTAGTTTCGTAAGTAGCAGAATCACTTCCCCTTCCTCACGCCCGCATTGGAAGTGGACTCTTCCATTCTACCAGCATGGCGAGTGCAGCCGGGAGGGAGCGGTCAATCAACTCACATACGGCTCACAATAAGATGTACAAGGCACGGGCACGAAAAATGTCGGGAAAAGTGTGCCGGGAAAAGTGTGTCTGTAAACTTAATACTTAACCGGCCTCGCTGTTTATAATCCGTAAATTTCTGTTTTGGTATCTCTTAAACCGTAAACCACTGTGAGTTTAAACACCTCCCTAACAGTGTTTGAAAAACAAAAACCTTTCTGGTGTAACAACAATTGTTTCTGGTAACAGCTGAACGTGAAAGGACTGCAACCGCGCTCCTTAAAGGGGGTTTGCCACCAAATGACAAGCTATGAAATGTCTAAACCCTAATTTCAACAGGCGAAGGAACACACAAATAAATTTCTTTTAGCACAGCAAACAATCCACGTGCCTCCTTAATATAATAATAATAATAATAATAATAACCTTTATTCAAAGAGTGTTGCCGAAGGTCTATAAAAGTCCTTGTTTGGCTACACATTTAGACAATTTCACAATCAAGATAAAGAAAAATCTATACAACAAAATTAAATCACACAGTATGGTAAAAAATATAAAAATAATAATCACAGACACAGAAAAAAAAAAAGAAAAAAAACAATAATTAAAAAAATAAAACTATACCTTAGTTGTTAATTAGCCATTCTTTTATTTTGTGTTTGATTGAAGTGTACTGAGTTAAATCTAGTAATTTTGATGGAATTAAATTGAAATATTATTATTATTATTATTACTTCTTTTGTGTGCGTGTGTGTGTGTGTGGGGGGGGGGGGGGGGGAGTCTTTGGACCTGAGCGAAAATTATCAATGAGTGTGATTTGGGTGGGGTTGGGGAGGGAGGGAGGGTGTCACTGTGAAATTAATGCTTCGGCTGATGCATGCAGGCTGATTCAAAAAATAAAAGTCGAATTCGTTAACCCGTCACCTAGGCCTAAAAGTCGTTCGTCAATATTATTGAGTGCAAAGTTGGTGCGTCCACGTGCACCTGAGGAAGCAAGTCGGTAAAGTTAAGCCTAACGTAATCACGGGCGCTTTTTTTCTACATATCGATCGCTTTGAAACGGAAATTTTGAACCGCTAGATGAGCGCCATCGAGTGACAGTGATATCGTTAACCTTGACTGATTGCACCGTGGTACACGTGGACGCATCAACTTTACATTCAATAATTAAAGGGACACCCAGCCTGCCTTGTAACATTCCGCGTGTTAAATTGCAGCTACGCGCAGATCGTCATCCGAGCAATTACAGCGCCAATGTCGGCTGGGGTGGTAGCTGCGTTCCTTGCATAGCTGATGTCTCGATTGGCTTTGGGAATAGTACACCAGACAGAATCAAGTCAACGATTGTGCCGTCACAAACCGGAATGATTCACGTATTTTAAAATCACAATTTATAATTTTCTAGGCTAGTGTCTTATAATTTTGCTTCGGCGATCTATTGGAATAATTAATTTTAATTTTGAGCACATTAGTTTATTAGATTTTAGATCTCATGGCAATTATTAGAAAATTAGTAGATGTACACACAGAGATGAACCGTCATGATTATTGTACGCGCGCAATGCATCATATAGTCACGGGTCGTTCTTAAATATAGTTAACAATATTCAACAGAAAATCTCCCGTAGACCCCACATTTTTAAACGTTTTTTTTTTAGCAAGGGAAAGACTAACGGTAAGTAAATAATAGACCTTTGGGGCCGTACTGGATGTGGTGGATCGAGAAAAATGACGCTGGTAGGTATATCCCTTTAAGAAGGCACTAGTTTCCTGTATAAAATAAATTTCTTTGCGCATTCCTTCACATGTTGAAATCAAGTGCTACATAGAACTAAATAATGGTAGACGGGGCTACATGCTGCAACCTGTCGTTCGGTGAAAAGGCACCTTTAAGTTGCCCCCTAATAAACGCCCTACAAGTTGCGGAGAAAGATGTAGTTCCACTCCAGAATAGATTAACTCTTACCTCCGTGTCATACGTATTTTACCACCCCCTGTAAGCTGCCTTATTTTAGACTAAAAAGATATTAGACTATTCCAGCCTGCCGATTTTGGGACTATGATCGTTTTATCACAAACATCACCGCCATTATTCGGCTTCGATGAAAATAGGCTCTACGTCTGGGCAAGAGCGACGCAGCAACGATAGCGACGTCTTTAATTAGGCCTAATATCTCGTCAATGGCTCATTTTAGGCCATTTCCAAGTCTTTAATATCCGTCGCTCAGAGGAGTGATTCCTTTTTAGATCGAAGTCGCAAATGAAGCCTGATTGGTGAAGCTGACGAGCCTTTTATGACTGATTAATAGTCGTCGTAGTGCATCGAAATGGCCGCCATCTTAATACCTTAATTAATTTGCAAAAGGGGGCGCTCGGGGATCGGACGTCGGAAGTTTCCTTAAACATGAATTCCTGATTGAACTGCGGTTCAAAAGAAGGATGATGGGACACCGTCTAAAAGGAAGGAAATGACGTGAATTATGTATAAACGTCAAATTTGTTTACCGCTTCGTGCGTGTTTACCTACCTGATTTTGCGATGAGAAGGAAGTTTAGCATATACTGAACACGTAAAGGAATAAGCGGATGCAGCAACCACCTAGACGCCACCGGTCTTCTGTATACACTCTTCCGCCAATGTCAAAAATGTTGAGGCGCACACCTCTATCACTCACTGTAACAGCAGTCTCTATTATACAATCAAACAGTGGTAGCTTTCACAATTACCGATTAAAAATGTGTTGGCGGTTAGACCCAATTATAATTTTAGGCGTAATTGTCAACTTTTAGACATAATTTTTACCTGCCGTTTTAATTTCGCAAGTAGTAGCTAATGGAGAGTTGTATTCGAGAGTACGCTTATTTATTTATGCAACACGGTGGGAGATTTGACGTTACCATAGCAACATGATTTAAGGCCTAATTTTCTGCTTTTAGGCCATTTTTTTTTTGCCTGCCGTTTTATTTTCGTAAGTAGCAGCTAACCGGTAGAATTTGGTCAAGAGTAGGCTTATTCATCCATGCAACACGGTATCGAGACTATTTTAGACGAAGTTAATGTGTGTTCGTTAACGACATCCTTTTGTTTTTACGGTTGCACGTTTTCCTGCTGTGTTTAAATGCGACAGTCAAATGTTATTATTTCCTTGAGTTACGTTAAGAAAGCATATTAGGTATAAGGAAGAAACAATGCTTTAATTTGCTGTGTTTTTTAAACTATTTTTGGTCGATGTAGCTGATGGTGAAAATCTATTGTCTCTACCTGGCACCGTTCTGCAGTTGAAAAAGCGATGGACGGACGGACCAAAGTCGTTGAAATAGTCTGCTCAGCCGTTTCGGCTCTATGCAGAAGACTAATACGCTCTCGAAATTGGATGTCTGTCAATTTGGATAATGAACAGGAAGTACATTGCAGACAGAGGTGTGCGCTGCAACGCCACGCCGATTCCGCTGGCCACAAATCAAACTCCATGAGCGCCTTCGCTTGTTATTAGGCGTACCCACAGAACGAACGATACATATTTAATAGTTACGGGAGCGGCGCAAAGGAAGTGTCCAACACAATTCTACCTTTTTTCCACCGTTTGTACTGAGTTCTGACCCCATGCAGCCAGTTCTCGAGCATAGCGTCCGTTTTTACTTTTTTTTTGTTTTGTTTATGATGCCTACTAGTATGGATTTATGTTCAAAATAGTACTTGTCAACAAATAATGTGTTCAATATTACCTCCACATTATTCGTTATCATCTGCCTTTCTGTTGTACTTGACTTATATGGCACACACAAGTTATCCATGAACTTCGAGCTGTCGTAATAAACTACTTACTTAAATTTCAAAGTGGACGTATAGTCAATTGGCACTCGGTGTACCATGTCTCCAAGCAACTGAAGACAGACATTAGTGTTGATCAATCAGACGGTATTGTTAATCAGTCTCTTGCTATAAATCAATTTTAAAATATTTTGTTTATAAATTCAATGGTCGACTCTCAATTGCAAAAATAATTGAATTTACTTCTTCACTCCAGCATTAATTACAAATATGAATTTATACAACCAGACACCGAACAACGAATTTGTCCTACAAGGCGGCAAAGAGCGTGCTCGCCGCTTGTAGCCACCTTTTGCGAGTCTCTTCCAACCTCACCAAAAACCTTCTTTTATTGTCTGTTTCAGCGCCACTCAATCGATACAATTGTACACACTATGGAACAGCAGTTCTTATGGTAAACCTGTTGCTTTCTTTGACGTTCGATGGCTTGGTCAATGTTTCCAAGTTCCTGGCTTTTCGAATGCGGTAATTACCCTTAATTGCAGGTAATTGGATAATGACAGTCATTCGAATGGAATGTTACCGCCAACCTTACATGTTGTAATCCACGGATTATATTATGCGTATCCCACGCCGGATTTGGCACCTTGGAACTGTTCGACCACTCCCGTGATGGTTCATGCAGGCGGCTGACCAATTACCTATCTCTTATTTCCAGCAGATCGGAATACTAATATTGGCAGGTTGCCTCACGTGTCAGTGTTTGTGGCAATCAATGCTGTTTCTTTTTCTTTTTTGAATGTTTTTGTCCGATTTCTGTGACAATATTTGTAGTGGATCATGAAAACTTACGTACGATAAACCAAACAGTTGCAGTGTCTGCTACAAGACGGCAAAATCGTTTGCCTCGGACATGATGAGCGTGAATAATTCCTTCAGAACTTGAGGCAATGGTTGGGACAGACGATAGAATTTGGACAGACGAGAGAAATGAACTTCTTGGAATGCCGTAAGAATGAAAAGCATTTCCCAAGAATGTTTTCATTAATCGAAGAATTAAATTGAGGTTGGCAGGCAATCAGATGCCGCCATTGTTTTTAATGAACGACAGGTGGCACTCAAGTTACAGTGAATGATATAGTCCGATTACAGAGTGCCTGTAAAATGTCAACTCTTACCGTTCTAATGTCGGGCACTTTTGGAATCTACAGTAAAATAATTAAAAGTACAAACACAAAAAGAGACAAAAAATACACCTGATGAAGAGAATTAAATTAAAGTCCACAGAAGTTACGACGTGCGTTTGTTTATAAGGTACAAGGTTGGGTTGGGAGTGGGTGGGCCTTCCCGGGAAAGACGAAATGGGGCCCCTTTTCTCCAAAATTTTTCAGGACCCTTTTTTTTTGCTGTTTAACCACCGGATATGATCTCTACGTGAGAGCAAAAAAGCAAAAAAAACAAGAAGAATATATAAAATATAATAGTAGTCACATTAAAATAGCTTCATACCTACGTTATGAGCTATAAAAATTAAAAATCGGGTCATTGGTTCGATCTCTATCTGAGAGCAAAACTTTCCCAACAAGAAGAAGAACAACAACAAGAATATTTCAGCCAGATTGAAATAATGTTCAAAAGGCCCTAGGCCTTGTTTACGCGTATATTTTAAGCTGTAACAAGTAGATTATCGGTTCAGATTAATTCGATGTCCAGGTGAAGGTAGAGCCCCAACAATAAAAACAATTACAAAAAGAAATGGCCATGCTGTGGAAGACAACCGGTTCGATTGTTGTCACAAAAATGTTTAGTGCAGTGAAATAGGTATGACATGACCCCAAATACCGAACTTCGTTGTGTTATGTGTGAATTGAGAGCAAATCCGTGTATTTTTTTTTCTGCCCTGCATGATGCCCCGCCGGGTGGGCCACCTGTGGTAAGGACCTCCCGGGGAATCCGACACTCATAAGGTTCCTTATACTTCAAAGCAATACAATCAATTATCATGTTCCTTATTCCAAGGATACAAATTTTAAACAATTTAAAATGCAAACAACATCATGTTGGGAGTTATTTTAAACTTTTACTATTCGAACCATCTTGTTGACTTTATCGTTTCGAGGTATATCTAAATTTACTTGTTCGTCCACAGTGGGACAGTAACCCGATTTAACCACACCCACTGTGAACTCATTAAATAAAAAAAATTCATCCTAACCACAGTGTATACACAGAGATGTAAACAGGAGGTTTCACTCAGCCTTACTGAGCATTCTTAACCTGTGAAGTTATTGGTTTACTTTGCCGTTGTTTGTTGAGTTCAGTTTACCAGTAAGGTGTATTGGTGTGTGTGTGTGTGTGTCTGTGTGTGTGTGCATGTACTCATTTTTACTCGATTGCTAATAATTACCATGATGTAAAATCTAAAGGACTGTGCGGTATGAACTAAAATTATTTCTGCTAATAGATCGCCGAAGAAAAATTATAAGGTACTAGCCTAAAAAATTATAAAGAGAGATGTTAAAATACGAAAATCATTCCGATTTCCACCTACCCAATTTTAGCACTCATGCTGTTTCGTCTACTACGTTCAAATGCCAACTGAAATAGTAGCTGCGTTCCTCGCAGCTACTTCTCAGTTGGCCTTGTATTACTATGCAGAGTCTTGCGAAACGGTGCGATGCCAACATGCGCATGTGGTGATCGGCGCGTGGCTGTTATAAGGCAGGCTGAGTGTACCTTTAAAGGGATACACCTCCCAGCGCCATTTTTCTCGATCCTCCACACCAAGTACGGCCCCAAAGGTCTATTTCTTTACCGTTAGTCTTTCCCTTGCTGAAAATCCTTTTTTAAATGTGGCGTCTAGGAGATTTTCTGTTGAATATAATGGAACTTTATTTACTAACGATCCGTCACTAAATGATGCATTGCGCACGTACAATAATCATGACGTTTCATCTCTACTAATTTTCTAATAAATACCATGAGATCTAAAATCTAATAGATAATGCGGTAAATATTAAAATTAATTATGCCAATAGATCGCCGAAGCAAAATTATAAGACACTAGCCTAGAAAATTATAAATTGTGATTTTAAAATACGAGAATCATTCCGGTTTGTGACGACACAATCGTTGACTTGATTCTGTCTCGTGTACTACTCCCAAAGCCAACCGAGACAGCAGCTACGCGAGGAACGCAGCTACCACCCCAGCCGACCTGGGCACTGTAATTGCTCGGATGATGATCTGCGTAGATGTAATTTGGCACGCGGAATGTTATAAGGCAGGCCGGGTGTCCCTTTAAGCAAAAACAACAAACAACAGCATAAACCTGAAATATGAGGTACCGTTTTATCTCGTCGTATGTCGTTTTATCTGGGCTCTTGTGTGTTTCGACTTGAACCAGAGTCCATCCGTTACAATAACACTATATTGGCATCCTTGGTATATCAATACTACCTCCCGATATTTATCTATTTTATGTTACTCTTTAAAGGCCGTACTTTTTAGACTCTTCCTGCTCTTACACTTTTGCAAAACTTTTAGTCACGGTTAACTAAACAATGATAAAAGTAAAAGACTTTTGGTCACTTTCTTTATTGGTTTTTCTTCTTCCTTTTTTCCCCCCACCCGTCTCTCCATTTGTCGTTTACTTCAACCCTTTTCTGGCACTTTTCGTTTCACTAGCAGCAAGTGCCAACTTGAAAGTGGTCCAGTTTAAGCGAAGTTGACCGTTGTATGTCAGTTCGGTCAGGCAGTCTTGCAAGTTCCCGGTCTGACCAGCCCACCAACTTGGCAAAAATAGTGACCGAAGAGGTGGATACTGCATGGGACGAAGAGCTTCCTTAAATGTTTTTTACGTTCCTTCTTTTTTTCTTTTTCTTATTTTTTCGTTTCTCCTCTTCTTTCTTCCTGAACCTTAAGTGCGTCGTGTTGTTTGTCCAAAAGGCGAAGCAAGCTTGCAGTTGTTGGCGAAAGTTCAAGACGTGCGGTAGTGAGGGTGAGGAGAAGGCGACTGCAGCGACACCACGGTAGCGGTATAGATTAGAGATATTGCCGGAGTTCGCTCGTTGACTGGCGTTCTCTCGTTGCTCCGCGTTCGTCCGTCTCACCTTTTGCCGTGCGCCACGAGACGATTGATCGTTTCCCCACCCCTTCTCCTCCTTACGTCTCGAGAACTCTCGTCTAGTAACGCGAGACGGGGGATTAAAGCGAGACCCGGATATAAGTGGGTGAGGATTGCGCTGCGTCAACAACGGCGGAGCTGCTCAAGCCTCTCGGAATGAGGGCATCCTGCCCTGCGCATGAAGTCAATAAAAACTATTGCGATTCTAACGTGATTGACTGCGCAGATTACGGCCTAGATCACGCCTTATATCAGGATGCAATACGTTTTATCGAAAGGATGTATTGTTCACATACACCAAACTCAGATTATCACTTTTGGCAAATCCAAAACCAAAGCAACAAACAAAATTGAAACTATTTGCATTTCGATATGCCTTTGACCGAGGGGTTGGACAAAGACAAAAAAGTGTACAAAATTTGTAGATCTGTAAATCTTCCAACGCATTTACGGAGATTTGCGGATTTGCTGGAATTTAAAGATTTAAACAAATTCCTGAAGCGTCAGTATTTACCATTATAGTCTATTAATGTTTATAATGGTCACGTTTCCTTTTCTCTTAGTTTGGCTCGGTATCAGCGGCTCAACACCCTTCCGTAGTCCTTCCACCTCTATATGGAGAAATTATTATTATTATTATTTAAGTAAGATTTAATGATTTACATGAGATTTTTCAAGATCTATGCAGATTTGCAGAAGATTTAAAGATTTACATAAAGTTTACAGATTTTCACAGGTTTAAAAATTTACGTGAAGATTTGCTGGGATTTAAAGATTTACAAAAGATTAAAGTAAAATTTAAATGATTTACTACGCCAGAATTACGCGATTTACAAGATTTGTACTAGATTTGCAAGATTTACAAGATTTGAATAATTGACACAAGATTTAGATAATTTACACAAGATTTACAGATTTACGAGATTTACACAAGATTTGGAACGGATTTATAAATCGAAATCTTGGGTGTACGAGATTTCTATACCACGCGCCATGGCTGTTTGCTGTGACGTGCATATCACGTGACTGGGCTAGTCCAATCAGACGGTCAAACAGCCGTTGTTCTCGTTCGTCATTGGCTAACTCATGGTGACGTCACGGCAAACAGCCATTGCGCATGGTATAGCTTCGTGGTTTCTACTTACGGAAGAACAACTACACACATAAAATTGCAGTTGGATGCTGTTTAAAATAAGTGAATCTTGCTTTGGAATGAGGCAGGCATCCCTGAAGAAAACTTCGATTGTAACCAGGAACTGAAAGTCTAGCATGGTCAATAAACTATCCGACCTGAACTGTAAAGGCCTCTCCAGACAGAAGCAAATTTCGTGCGAAGCTATGCGTGACTACGTGCCTACAAGGTCAAAATTGCAGCAATCGTGTGGTTGGTGTTGCGTTAAGGACGAATATTGAAGTCTTTTTTACACCATAGTGCGTCGGCGTGCAGCCGCGAGCAGCCAGTCTGGTTAGGACTTAATGATGTTAGACGGGTAGACAAAATGGACACCACAAAGTGACTGTCGAGGAAAGTGGTTAAGCGATGGAGACATGTTCATCGGATATAGATGGCCGGTAGAGCACGGTTTTTGTACGCAGGTTGCGACATTGTACTCTTAACCAGTGGCAGTTTTCAAAATAATAATTTTAATTTCTAGTAGGTTTACATGACAGATTTTTTTCTTAGCTTTAACACCAATTTTGAGTAGCCCTTTTTTTTTAATCGTACTAATTCAGCCTCAGTTAAACTATTTCACTATTGGAGTAAATACCGACTTGTTCGTGTATCCCAAAAGTGTTTCAACGAACACTTTCTTCTGGGCTGTAAGTAACACTCGCCAATGACAGAAAGCGACAACAGGAAACATAATCGAATCCGTAGCATTTTCGGCAGCCATATTGTACCACCTAGTGAACTACGCTATTTTTCAACCAAGATCCGACCTGTAGTGCAGAACAAGGGATGGTCTAACATTCCCGTTATTGACGACAGAAGCCACAAACAAATTTCTACGTAGTGAACAATTCGAAGTTGCTTCTGTCTTTTCACACTTCTATCTTTTCAGTGTAAATTAAATGATTTCGAATTTTATGATTCAAAATGCCTTTATTCCTGTTTCTCCAAGTAGCATAAATATATTGTGGTACAGCACTACAGGATATCCTAATTATCACCCAAATTCTGGTTGCACGATGCACGTATGTATTTATCCGCCATTTAAGCTCCCCTCTGGCTTTAAATATGGACTGGCTGGACCTCCAGTCGTCAGACCGTAAAGATGGTCAGAGAGGGCAGACTTCCTCCACCTCGCGTGTGCAAATTTAGAAAATTTTACCTGCGACCCTCACGAACCTTTATTGTTCAAATTCAACATCTGCTATTCGCATTTGAACAAAGCTACTTATTCCGACTTACCAACCGATGTTGCCCGCACAGTTGGCTTAGAAATGTCTGTCAGTCCAAGATGGTACAGCAACGTGTGTGTTTCTTTGGTGGAGCGCTCGTTGAACGTAGAGAGGTCTCCTCTGACGGCCTGAGAAGGTATGATAATTTAGAATTTTCCCCTCAGTTTGTCGAATGAAGTTCGGACTGTCGAATGAACTTCGGGCGAATGAAGTTCACCAATTCCACCAAAGTAGCCCGAACAACCAATCAGTGTGCTGCAAGGAAGCACGTGACTAGTGGATTTGCACAAAAGGGAGTTAAAAATAATAAAATTTCTGCGTTTTACGTTGCTAGCGGACGAAAAAAGCATTTACTTTAGTAAAAAAACAAACTATAATAAACAGAGATTAGGTTTTTTTTTTATGAATTTCCGTTTGTCGAGCAAACCAACAGTCTTATTTTATAGACAGCGTTTTTCTGGTGTAATATTGCGTCATTAACACCAGCATGGCCGTCGCCTTACTGTAGATTGCCGTCTCTGCCTCCTTCGCTTAATCCTTGTTCTTACCCGGAAGTAAGTTTGTTAAGCGAAAAATTGCCTAGTAGTGCTTCTTGTCCTACCAAAACATCGTTCTATTTGGGACTGCATGGTGGCACCCTCGGTGACGTTGCACTCGACATCAACTCCAGTATCCCTTCTTTCCTTCTTCAAGTCGTCAATGACCCAACGGTGGAATGGGAAACCATATGGTATTATTTCAAACTCACTCATTCTTACAACTTTAAAATTGGGTGCTGTTACCGCATTCCCAATACTGCAATTAAGCAGTGGATTCCTCACCTCATCTCCCTACACTCTTGATGAGTGACTTTTCAATTTTCCTTGTATGAACTATGCTGAAAATCTTACCATATATCCAATTCAAAGTTAGTATATTCGGAATTCCTTTATTTCCTGCAAGATTCGAATTGCCGCCATCATGTTACTACACCAACAAGGCAGCGTGTGGACCAGAAGTCCAGTCTTCTCGACCTTATTATCAATTCTCCTAAACTCCAAATTACTCCAACTTGCCATCATGCTCCTCTTGCCATAGTCTCATCAATAAAATTACTTCTTGTATTGACTGGGCTTTTGAATTAGACCAACTTGATGCCGACACGCTACTCCCTCTCTGTCCTTAACGATTTCATTAAAGAAATTGTCACCAATTTACACATTAGCTAACCAAGGCTACAACGCCAGTTCTCCTTGTTCCTATTCTCCTATAGTTCTCCTTGGTCCTATTTGCGGTTAGGTTGATCATTAAAAAAAAAAGACCTTAAAAAACGCACGCACAATTCTGTAGCTTTAAAAGCCTCACACAATGTTGTTGTCACGGAAATTCGCCAGGTCCGCGACTCATATGAAAGCAGGCTTATACTTTAATCCAACGTCAGCTCAAGTGGCTCTTCAAGTACATTAACAGGAACGAAAAAAAAAATCACTCCCCAATTGCCTTAAAAATTCTGATGGAAGTATCATTCTTCAAGTTGCCGATATCGCCACCACTTTTAATAATTTATTTGCTCCATGCTAAACCTGTCAATACAGTGTCTTCCTCCTTCCACTTGCAACTCGGGAATGCATTTCTCATACTCAAGGATGATCCCTCCTAGGGTCTGGATGGTACTTCACCAGTTTTCCTAAAGTACTGTGGTCTTCCCCTGTTCTCCCACTCTGCACGATTTTCAGTACTTCTATCCAAATTTATACCTTCCCCACGAGCTGGTAAGAGGCAAACGTCACTCCGATTCATTAAATTGGTTTCTTACACGAAGTCACCAACTATCGACCGTAAGTCTTCTACCTGTTGCGTCCAAAATTTTAGACCGTATTGTTCATAGCGATCTTCTGAAAACCTGTAATGACATCAACGCCCTTTCTCCTTCCCAACATGGCTTCCTTCACAGACATTCTTGCCTCAGCAACTTGCTGTGGACGTGCAACGCCATTACACAATATATTGACATTGGTATCCCATGCGACATTATTTTCCTTGACTTCAGTACGGCGTTTGACTCCATATCAAATACCATACTTACTGCCAAGCTTCACACCCTTGGTTTCCCCTCGCCTTTGGTCTATTGGTTGAACTCTTTACACAATCGCCTTTCTGGTCTCCAGTTACGCTGAGGTCCCCTAAGGATCAGTCCTTGGCCTTTACTTTTCAATATCTTCACGTGTGATCTTCCAGCAATTATCTTCTCTTAAAATACCTGCTAATTTCAAGATTTTTACTCCTCTTTTCTCTCCGAGTTTTTCCAACATAACCTCAAATCCGTGGTGGCTGTAGCCTCACCAAATGACTTTTGTCTAAATCCTGATAAATGCGCTGTGATGCACTTTGGCCACAATAACCCGTGCAATTCTCATCACATCCAACAATACATCATCTCTCCCTAAACTTAAGAGCTTGTTCATGGAATTCTTGTCGATGCACCAGCATGCCGAATTCGACACAAACAAAGTTGTGAGAAAATCCCATTACATTCGTAAATCCTTCTCGAAACTTCAAAAAGACACCGGTTCACCATTTCGATAGCGTTGGCCATATTCTAAACACAGCATCCACGTTCCAGATTCTCCGTCATCCAATAGGCTGATGTGGGTCACGTGATCTCGTTTTAGTTATGAAAATTCGCGGTGCTGCTGCGAAGTGTTGTTCCTTTTTTTTTTTTAATTTACCGCTTTTATCTTTATATTGCTCGAAAATCCTACGGTACTGCATCTAGGAGTTGAAAAGGTGAAAAGGCGCCTTTAATACTCAACTTTCTGTTATCTTTTTCATAACTTTTCTCCGGCATGGCCTAGTGGAGTGGTTTTTACCCTAATCAAGTTAACGTCCTCCTGCTTTGGAGCCTCTGGTTCGAGAGCAAACTCGAGGATGACGTCAAATGCCAGGGTTGAAATATCCAAAGCGTGAGTATAAGTTAAAGGGTTACCGTACTTGACTTGGTTTGGGAAAGCGTAACTGTGTTAATCAAAAGGATAGGGGGCTTGCAATCACTTTAGTTCCAATAATTATTCGGGTGGATACTCCCAACAACATCTGGAAGTGATCACCCGTATGGTCCATAACTATCGCTTCCGTTTCTAATGGCGCAAATAGAGTCTCAACCGTGAACATTAACCATCGCTTTTTCTTGGAAAGAGTGGCGGCCCTTTGGAACTCTCTTCCATGTTAAATCGTGGCTGTCACCTGTCTTTCTAAAGTACGGTAGGACATGTTTTTTTTAACATATCCTCTATATTTTTTCTCTCCTTTTTTTTTGGGGGGGGGGGGGGGGGGGGGAGAGGCGGGGGTGGGCGCATCCATTTAGCCTTGGCTCGGCGCCGTCTGCAAATTCAATTTTATCCAGGGACGATGTTTTCTCGATGGTGCTTTTAAAGGGTCAGGTTGGATGATGTCTTCGTAAATTTTCGTAAACATTCATTACACTATTTTTAGAATGGTTCCCTAAAAACTGTCGTGAACGCTTCGGTCGAATGTACTTGCCAGGTGACGCGAAACGGCACTTAGGTGTAGCATCGCGTTGGAAACTGTCAGACGTCACTATTGTTTTGGCTGACGGTGCACGACCAGCAGCCATAGTGTAGGAACTGTATTTTACGAATACTTTTGCTTCGAAAGCTTTAAGAGTGTCGAACGCATGGTGCTGTAAAGAAATCATTCTAACTTGTGAGATATACACATTTAGTTTATACTGCACTATTTAGTCGTGCACCGCAGAAAAACTTGGAGATTTACTAGGGACTGTTTTGTGTGTGTGTGGGGGGGGGGGGGGGGGGTAGGAGTAAATACGCTGTGAGTTGGCTTTCATTCACTTCAGGGACATCTTCGGAAGAGTAGAAATCCTAGACGAGCCTCGATTACACAAATACTGGGCTTCGTTTCACATTGTGTGTGCCTGCAACTCATCAGCATTACGTCACACGCCATTTCTCATCTTGACAGTAAAGGTGTGAGGAGAACCTGAGTAATAATGAGCTTAAAGGCGCCTTTTCACCTTGATGCAGCACCGTAGAATCTACGAGCAATACAAAGAAAATAGTGGTAAATTAAAAAAAAAAGAAAGAATAACACTATTCACAGCACTGCAGCGCTTTTCATAACTAAAACTAGATCACGTGACCCATATTAGCCTATTTGGATGGTGGAGAATCTGGAACGTGGATGCTGTGTTTAGAATATGGCCAATGCTATCAAAATGGTGAACAAGCGCCTTTAAACAGGATGGAAAGCCAAAATGGGCTCGAGAAAGGAGTTAAATAAAAACGGATCCAAAACTCTTTGCCCTGCCTTTTTTTTTGGGGGGGGGGGGGGGGATTTAAATGTCAGACTACCTGAGCGGGGAATTGAAGCCACGACCTTTGAAACCAAAGGAGTAAGTCCTACCGCTGAGCCATACTGACACGGCCTAAAGGGAATGTCCATAGGCAGCATTAAATATGTTTCTATTCGTCTAACGTATATAAGTGGTCATCGTGGCTGAGCGGTGAGAGAGCTCAGGTTGGTTGCTGGAGTTTTGCGGATCTGGTCGAACCCTTGGAAAGGGGATCTTGGCAAAGTCCCCGCCAGGACTGCCGGCCAGGCTAGCGTGAGAGGCTACCATGCTCCTTCAGCGGCTATGGGAACTATTCTGGCTAATTCTGGACAATCTTTCGGCCCCCTACGATGATCGGGGTTGGCACCTCCCTTTACCAGATATTTCTTCTTCTCTGGTAATGTTCAAAATTGAGCCGGTTCAGCCATACAAGCATTAAGTTGCTTCGGCTGACTTAAGGCTCAAAAAAATTAATTTAAAAAAAAGTACTTTACGGGTTGAGTTGTAGAAAATTCCTTGATGAAATTAGGTGTAACCTAACGAGAAAATTCCAGAATCATTACCGTCATTAAAGCATAAGTTTCTCAACACTACATTGTGCTTAGCCGTAATAATTCACGATTCAGAAGTGGGAACAGAAAAAAAATAATTCAAGTTGCCTGGTGAATTGGGTTAACCTTGGTGACCTTTTCTTGGAATGAGCTTTATAAAAGGCCGACTTTTTTTTTAGAAGCTTGGCGGCTTCTCTTACTCAATTATTGATTTTGGCTGGATAAATACTTTACGGCCAAAGCTCTAAAGAATTGCTTAATGAAATTAAGTGTAACTAAACGAAAGACGGCGTAATTCAAAATGAAATTTTATAAAATAATATAAAATTTTTTTGGGCCCCCCCCCCCCTTTACCACTTAGACCGGGAGCTTCTGGAGCTTATAAAGCATTTCTATATAAGTTCTCGGTCTAAGTCGGAAGGGTGGGGACTACGAATGTTTCCTTTATAACGGATACAATGGCCAGCCCCTTACACGGAATTGTAAAAATTGTACTATTTTCGTGTGATGATCGCTTGTGTGACGAAGTCGGCAAATCGGTTCGCATTTGCCGAATTTGCCAAATCATTTGGCAGATCGAGAAGGCATTGTTACTGGGTCGAGTCTACGAAGCAGTAAAAATGTGTATTTTATTGTATTGGCTGCAAATCAATGTGGTGAACGAAGCTTCTTGTTTGATCAAACGGTAGAGGCATTACGGTAATTGGTAAAAAAAAAAAAAAAAAAAAAAAATCATTAGAGCTCGTATCCCCATGCAACTCATATCTGTGAATGCGCACAAATAAAAACGGATTAGAGTTTACTCGCGAACGAAACGAACTATAATTTGAATACAGTTACAGGGAACAACGATTGTGACGTGCAGACGCATACCTAAACATAACTAATCAAAATAAACAAAACGGTTGGATATTTCACATATTAAAAATATGCGCACAACAATAATAACATATATAGACGCACATGAAATATAACTGAAACCTCAACAAAACGTCTCCAGAATTGAAAAATAAAAAAAAAATAAACACATAAAATGAACAGATAATATGTTATGTCTCCTTTCTGACTCGCCTGGAAACCTGTCAGGGCCGGTGGTGTAAGCAACTCAATTCTAACCCGTACCACGAACGGCTTAAGCAACCTTCCCTAATTGTTTCGGTCAAAACTCGGTTCTTCAACGGTGATCTTATTCTGTCGTAACAATTCAGTCACCACCTAACTGACGTGAACATCTCCGATTTTTCTGTTACTCTACTTCAAACACCAGGGGTCACCCTTTCGAAATCCGGGATAATCTATCCCTTGGCAACATTCGAAACCTGTACTTCTGCGAGCGGGTCGTTCAGCCCTTGCGGTTGACTTGGCCTCTGCGCCTTCCCTAACTCCTTTAAACGCCGTCTGCGCATGGTTTTTTTTTCGTAGTTCTCGGTTGGGGCTGGAAGGGGGTGGGGGGTGGGGGCCGTATAGCTTTTTAGCCGGCACCGACTATTTTTCCTATTTCTATAACTACCATGATGAAATCTAGGATTATTGATGAAATGGTTCAGGAAAATCACACGTGCAGTGGCCGCTTGTCGTAGGTGCAGATAAACATTAAAAGTTCCACACTGATTTATAAAATTTTTTGCACTGAATCATCATAGGATCTTCAGAACTTGCAAGCTTATATTTACGTTCTGTTTTAACAAATGTAAAAGAAATCACAGCGAAATTAAACGATTATTGGTTCGTAAAAATCATTTTTCGCCTAGGATGAATTTGGATATACGATTTGGGGTATATGATAAGCTCCGCTTACAACCAATGTGGAATTTTTATTATTGTGTTTTTATTTGCAGCAACAGTAAGCTGCCACTACGTACACGTAATTTTTTTTTTGACATTTACATACGTTTACACACGGTAAATAAAACTGAACATTTTTTTCCATTTTTATTTTTGTCTCTTCTTCTGCTTTGTTGTTTGATTTTGTTTAAATTCGCTGTTTTCATTGTGAATCGTGCAAAAAAAAAACTCTTTCCCACCTCATCACACCCAACAAATGCCTCATGAGATACGTACGTTTGTAACGCAACCGTAAAAACGAGAGCAGCAGAAACGAGGCACTAGATACTTTGGTGCAACACTACGTTATTTAAATACTACACATAGTATTTAACATTTACCTGAGAAAGAAAGAATAGACATCTACCCTACTGGGATGCGAATACAGGATCTTCCATTTACTAGCAAAATTTCTACTAACCGCACTACCGGGGCGGGCCTTTCTTGCGAGTCCCAGCCGAGCTTAGTTATGAAGGTGAAGCTGTTGGCTTGACCACATTACACATTTTTCAAGCTTTTTTTTTTTAAAGGTGGTCGTAACGTTTCAACGTCAAACGGACACCGTCCTCAGTTGAAAAGAGCAGCAACAAGGCCACAACTGACAAAAATACGTACATGAATTATATGAAATTGAGAAAAAACAAACAAAAATGTCTTAAAAATTAAAACGTTGAAAATCAGTTTGATTTTGCCAGAAGTTCTTAAATTTGTCCAACAAAATGATAGCAGAGTTTAGATGCTCTTCAACCAATCTCAGTGGTGGAGTAATTATAGCCATACGGCAAGGAGAGAAAGCAACTATTTTCATTCCCTCAACTACTGAACTTTGTGCAAGCAAGGGGGGGGGGGATAGGGGATTAGAGCTCCTGACGCTACAAACTTTTTGCATTTTGCAAGCAGTTAAACTTAACTACTTCGTAACCTTTCCGAAAATAAATCCGCAACTTAAAAAACAAGCTGCTGCAGCGACTACATAGTCTCAACCGGTCTTCCATACACTTCCGCCACTTCCCATACAAGTTGTGGCGCACCTCTATCATGCACTGCAACAGCGATTTCTATTAATTCATCTAAAAGCAGTAACCATCACAAATGCCAGTTAAAAATGTGTTATCTTTTAGGCCTATTGTACATTTTAGGCGTAATTATCAACTTTTAGGCCAATTTTTTACCTGCCGATTTAATTTCGCAAGTAGCAGCAACACGGTGCGCCTCCGAGACACACAGATACAGTACTCGCCGAACGCCACGTATATAGATCCTTAGGGTGTACATGCGACTATCAAATGTTATTATTGCATTTAGTTACGTCGAAAAAAACCTATATCAGCTGTAAGGAAGCAACGATGTTTTCATTTGCCGTGTGTTTTTTTAAACTAACTTTTGGTCACGAAAGCTAACGGAGAATACCGTGTCGTCTTTATCTGGTACCGTCCCAAAGTTGAAAAAGCGACGGAAGGACGAAGGATCACAGTCGTTGCAATAGTCTTCTCAGTCGGTATGGCTGTACAGAAACCTAAAAACGAGGGAGGGAGGGGTAGGGGAAAGCGAGGCAGTTCTTCCAACTTTTTTTTTTTTTTAATATTATCGCCCATTCACACATCGGGAATATTATCGAAATAACGGAAATTAAATCTTTTCCCCCGCTTTTCTGCTCTCAATTTTATCCATTCCTCTTTTCTTTTCCCGACCAACCACGCCCAGTAGCTCATAACCCCAAGAGATTTTCCAACAACCTTTTCCCATTCCCTTCCCCTCCAAGCAAGCATTTCGTCCTTTCCCCTCTTCCCCCCCCCCCCCCCCATCCCAACCCCGCCGACCATCCGTCCGTCGCGGCTTTTACCCGTTCAGCCTCTTCCCCGCATGCGCAGTCTCCGCGCGCCCCGTCTCGCAAGGCAAACTTGGCACGCGCACCCGCGTGTTGTCTGTCTGTCTCTGGTCGCCGTGCGTGCGGCTCGCGCTAGCTCATGCTCGCGCCTATTTGTGTATGTGCGTGCATGCCGGGTCTCGGTCGGGGACTCACTCCTCAATCCAAATTTGTGACTCGCTCTCCACGGCCATCCATCAACAACAACGAATAGCACGAGGAGTGTATACGGTCCCCTAATCCACCGCGGGGGCGTCGTTGTTCAGGACCTTCACCCCCACAAGTTCTCTAATCTACGACGAGTGGGCGAAGCACCGGAGTGAGAGGAGAGCCAGCCGGCCTGGGGTGTCGTTCGTCCGAAATCGGACGTTACGTGTCCCCACCCCACCTTCACCCACCCACACCTCCCCACCACAAAACACACAAACCGCCGTATGTTAATTTTTCCACATGTGGGGGCATCCGGCTTTCAGTTGGGTGTGGCTAATTTCGCCCTTCTTCGCCACCACCGCCCATCTCGACACCATGTCCGGCGGCAACCATTGTCCCCCACCGTCACCACCACCTCCACCGTCGTCGCCGTCGATTCAGCGTCCAGTGTCCGGCAGTGCGCCCCTCCGGGCCAGACGGCAGGGCCAGGGCCTTGGTCTACCCCCGACCGAACCCGTGAGTGACCGTGGACCCCAACACATCCGCTGATTGGGTCCTTAACGTTTACACGAACCCACCTCAAAACCGACACACGACCGAATTTTTCGAGATTTTTTAATTTTTTTAATTAATTAATTTTTTTTTACCGATACACCTAAGACCTCGTCTCTTCTTCGCTTTTTTGTTTCTTTTTTATTTAATTTTTCTAGCTTTTTTATTTTTATTTTATTTTTTTGTTTATTTTAATTTAATTTTTTTTTTTTTTTTACAAATGCTTAAATGCCTTTCGAATTCTTCCGACCGAAAAACCCTAATGCGTTGGGCGCCAAATTGTGCCATTTTGCACCAATGGGAGACCCTCAATACTCCCGTTTCCGACTTCGACTCGCTATCAAGGGAATTTGTCGTTGGGATGTAGGTAAGTGCCGACTTTACTTACTAATTTATTTATTTTTTAAATTTTTGGGGAAGTAGGAATAGGAGTTTATCGTTGGGCTGCTGGGTTCTTTTGCTTTTTTTAGGTACCCGGTCATTATTTAACGTTGGGGGGGGGGGCGCCCCGCAGAAAATTTGGGGGGGGGTTTATGAATTTTTTGGACCGTCATTTTTGGACCCTCATCGGTAGACGGGGAGTCACACAAAAAACACAAGCCAAACTGGAAGAAAAAGTCATTTTTGAACCACAAAAATGGCACCTTCAGCAGTGAAAATTTCTAAAAACGCTTCAGCTTCTAGGGGGAAACTCCCCCCCAGACCCCCTGACAAGTGTGCAAGGTTTTGAAGCTATTAAAAACAATACCACAATGATTTTTTTTATAACAAATAAACTCTGTCGAAAAGCCTTGTTCTCTGGTTTCTTGGCTTCTTTTGTCTATCAGGTGCTAACTATGTTACGAATGTGAGCATATAAGCAAACAGTGTGTTCATCAGATATCGTATGCAACTCGATGGAAGATGGGTGTAAGTAACATCGGTATTTTATAGAACATTGTTAACCCAAAGTGTCTCTCCTTTAAAAACGAGGCACATTTTCCTTACAACAAGTAGTAACTTATCGGTGTGGAGAGCTACTACTTAATTTGGCTACAGCACTAATCATGGCTACAGGAAATCATCTGCAGACAGTCTCAATAGTCATACGAAATGCGTTTTATTTTATTTTTTTTTGGTTGGGGGGGGGAGTCACATTATTTTTGGACTAGATCTACATTTTTTTCAGGGTCTGGAAGGGGTGGTCATCGAAAATGTTGTTGTCACATTTCCATTCCCTCTGACCCTTCCCCGCTAGCCATAAATAATAACCGGTCCCTTAATATAGAAAGTTTCAATTTGATATACTTCTTAGAGGAGAGAAATCCCCAAAATACAGTCTGAAATTGGTCAAATTTTACGAAATTACCAAAAATGATCACAGTACGGACTGTCGTGGTAAAAGAAACAACAAAACTCTTCCTGGGAAAAGTTAAAAATCAAACATTTAAGATGGCGGGAAAAAAAACCGTAAGGCATGAGTAATCGACATTAAAACGCGTGATCATTCGACAACACCTGTGGTCAAATTTACAAATTTAAATTAAATTTACTATTTAAACTTTGTACAAATTTAAGAGTTTTAACATTTTGAGTAATTGAAGCAACCAAACTAAAAAGAATTCAGATAAAAATTAGAGAAATGGGAATTCTCTACGGGAAAAAACGGAATCACGACCTCAGAATATAAATAATAAAGTAGTACAGAACCTTGTAGCACACCAAAGTGACATCAAGTTTCAAGAATGGAAATAAAGAAAATAAAAATTTTTTAATCGATACCAGACAATCTTTAAAAAAAATCTTAAAAAAATTGAAAATCTAAGGTGGTGTTATTATAATACTTTCCATTGGTGCAAGTTCATTCATAACGTACTGTTTAGTTCCATTGATGGCTTTATTGTGGTCTTTTTGGATACAAGGTATCCGGAAAAAACGCCCCCCGCGGGGGGGGGGGGGGGGGGGGGAGGGCGGGCGGGGAAAAAGGCCCCAGGAAAAAACGCCCCGGGAAAAAACGCCCCCAGAAAAAAACGCCCCCAAGAAAAAACGCCCCCAGTAGGGAAAAATGGTTTCATGGTTCGCATCTCTGGTTTTTCCCCATCCTTAACCAGAATTATTTCTCCATCTAAAACGTTTGGTAAAGTACGAACATTATTTTGGTTAAGATGAAATAAGGCTCCAACAAATTTATTTAAAAAAAATAAAAAAAGGCCTTAACAATTAAAGGTTAAGATTCTGAGGAATTCCACGCCCTCAGTAGGGATTCATCTAGCGAATTTGTAATTTCTTTAAAAAATGATATGACTTAGACAAAAAAACGTTCCTATATATGTATTAAATTCTCTGTTCACAATTCACATACTTAGCTATTTTTTTCCTCAGGGAACGAACAAGTATGTCTTTTGATGACGACTAACGATGAAAGGGGGGGGGGAGGAGCTGGCCACAAAAAATCTACACAAAAAAAACCTCCTTCCTGCATCCCTTGTTTACACAAAATTGGGGAAGGGATGTGGAGGTAAGAATGAGGGGAATGAGATAAGAATAATATTTTTGTATATTTATTAAACTCTCCTTTTACAATTCACATGGCCTGCTTAACTAGTTTTTTTTCTTTAGACGTTGCTATAAGGTTCCATGTACATTTAATTTTATTGTATGGCATTTTTAAATTTTTTCTTAAATTTTTATTCTAATTTTATGTAAATTTTATTTCAATGGGGGGTTTATAATCGATGAACTAGTTAGCTGGTGTGAGAGCTGAGTGTGTTCCTGTGAAGCTGTAAATATGCCCCTACACGTTGCCCTAACCAATAAGGGCAAGAGGCTCCTTCTAGACAAGGGCTTCTCATACGTCAAACAGAAGGAGGGCGCAGATGGAAAGGAAATTTGGAAATGCGTCAAATGGTATTGTGACAAGTGCCATGGACGTGTCCACACTCGGCGGGGGGTGGGGAGGTTATTCTACGCAGCAATGAACACAACCACGTTAAGGATGTTGCAGGGCAGAGAGCCAGAGAAGTCAAGAATGATATCAAGACTCGGGCGGAAACAACGCAAGAAGCTCCTGCTCAAATTGTCGCAGCTGCAGTGGCTAATACTCCAGTCTCAATTAATCCGCGCCGCCCCCCCCCCCCCCCCCCAAAGACTCTATGAAACGAACCATCCGTAATCAACGAAATGCAGCTTCAGCTCCATTGCCAAAGCCTCAAAATTTGGTGGATTTTGTTATTAATGAGCCTTACTCCAGATACAAAGACCAAAACTTCGTCCTCTTTGATAATGGCCGTGTCGCAAACCGTATCATTATTTTCGGAACGGAAAAAAATTTGGACCTTTTGGCCACATCACATTCGGCGATGGCACCGTCAAGGTCACTCCAAAGCCTTTCGAGCAACTGTATACTATACGTGCTATCAAATTTCAGCGTAACATCCCCCTGTTATATGCACTACTTACTGCCTAAGCGGACTGAAGCAACGTACAAGCAAACTCCTCTTAGAAGCAATTAAGAGTCTGCAGCCTTCATGGTCACCAGAATCAGTTATGATTGACTTTGAAAAAGCTGCGACAAATGCATTCAAGGCGGTATTTCCCGCAATTAATGTTCATGGCTGTTTCTTTCATTTTTGTCAGGCCATAAACCGTCATATTACTGGTGAAATCCGCGAAAAATATGTCGACATTAACGATCCAGACTTTGCACTTTTTTTACGACAACTTCCTGCTCTGGCTTTCGTTCCGAAAGAAGAAGCGATTAATTCATACGAGGCCCTTATGGGATTTGTTTGGTTTGAAGACCGCGAAGCCCTTCTGGGGCCCTCTTCTTAATTATTTTGAAGGCACATGGATCGGACAGCTTGGGAGAGCCAATCGTCGTCGGGCACCAAGGTACCCCATTGAGATTTGGAACTGCTGCGATTTGACGATTGAAGGGCTTCCACGTACAAACAACGCCATTGAAGGGTGGCATCAAGGATTTTCCTCCTTGATTCCTGGCGATCACCCTTCAGTATGGAAATTTATTGATGCCCTTAAGTTAGAACAAGAAAAAATGACATGGAAATCGAGCAAGCAATTTCCGGGGTGGCCCCAAGAGCTAGTCGAAAGAATTACAAATCACGTGCTGAAAGGATTCGGACAACCGTCTCCAATTTTGGAAATCTTACTAATTATTAAAGCCTTTTTTTATTTTTTTAAATAAATTTGTTGGAGTCTTACGTCATCGTAACCAAACTAATGCTCGTACAGTTGAACTGGCTCAATTTTGAACTTTACCAAACGTTTTAGATGGAGAAAGAATTCTGGTTAAGGATAGGGAAAAACCAGAGATGCGAACCAGGAAACCGTTTTTTCCCAGGGGCGTTTTTTCCTAGGGGCGTTTTATCCTGGGGGCGTTTTTTCCCGGGGTCGTTTTGTTGGGGGCGTTTTTTCCGGGGGCTTTTTGTCGGGGGCGTTTTTTTCTAGATCCGGATACAACGTCCTTTCGGTATCCACTATTCGAGTTTCCTCTTGTATTTTGCATCTCATATTTTTCCTGTTCCATGTACAAACAACAAAATTTCGGAGTCTCCTGCTTGTATACAAATGAACAGCTCAAACCTAACCTTGTTCAAACACGAGACGCAGAGATTCGGCTAAAAAAAAAAGGCAAATTCCGTACCAACAACAAAGGGAGAGAAGGAGGCAACAGAGAACACTTGCATCGTGTTCGGAAAAAAATGGGTACCCTGGAACTGCAACATAAGGGCAATTTGATGACTGCGGTCCCTTTCATTGAGTGATTCATTTTAAACCTCATCTATAGTTTGACCCACATTATATTTTCAGGAAACTGACTGTATGACACCATGTTTCCTTCCACTACAAGTGCAAAAAACACGTAAATATGTCACTCTCAGACTGTAACAGTAACTGTGTCAAGCCTAAAATTGATATCCGCAGGTTTTTGCACTCGTGGTGCAAGGAAACGTAGCGTCATCTATATACTTATTTGCCTTAAAGAAGGTTTCAAAGGGTTTAACGAGCGTTAACCACTCCTGGTAATCTGCCCGAAGCCTTAAGGCCCTGGCCTTAAGAAGGGGAATAAGACACTAACAATGTAGCGGCCAACAATACTTATTTTTGTTACGACAATAAGATTTGATTTGATTTGATTTAAGGCGGAGCGTTTACCATACAGATAAGATGAAGCCGCCGCTAACAATGTCGAAGCCTAACAATGAAGAAGAAGGCGACAAAAGATGAAGACAATGGACTTCAAACATTGCCACGAATTAGGAAATCAAAAGCTTTAATAATGCTGGCTATAAGAGCCGAAATGAATAGCTTCAAAGTTGGTTGAGTAACAGTCACTGCATGCACGATCGTTGCTGCGGGTTTATCGCGTTGGTATCAAGACGGAGAAAAAGGCAATGGAGCTGCACTGAGAAGTGCGATTTACTTTCTTA
>JAHWFP010130171.1:45349-72747 GCA_023313725.1 Lithobius niger
GGCCTTTGAAGGTAGTGATATCATTCCACCAGGGAAAGGCCGCCAAGTTTAATCCTATTAGCCAAGTTAATCGCACCTACTAATAGTTCGAAAGTTAAATGAATACGTCCAAAGTATTATTCGGTGCGATTAACTTGGCTAATAGGATTCACCTTGGCGGCCTTTCCCTGGTGGAATGATATCACTACCTTCAAAGGCCGAGCGTTTTTGGAAACTTGGCGGGTTTTTCTACCAGTTTTGGTTTTGGGTGGATATCACAACTTTCATAGGACTGCGAACGTACATAAGGTTACACCGTCTGTTTAGGATGCTTCAATCTCATTTTTGCACACACTGACTAACAATCGCTGATTTCGTTCGCTTCGCTCACTCAATCAGCGCATCCCCTTCAGTTGTTTTATTTATCCCTGCAACTTCCCCTTAATTATTTCAAGATTTAGTTCACATTTAGTCATGCAGAAACCCGCGAAGGTAGCTGTTACTAAAACAGCAGAACGCGAAGCCTTTTTTGGGGGGTTATTAACAAAAAACCCATTAGCTCGTGTATGCTCGTATTGTTGCGTAACCATCATCTAACGTGCATCCCTTTATTCTTACGCAATCCACGGCAACGTTAATGTTTCTTTATTTTCTCCTTCGTTACAGTTCAGTTTTTAGTTCGTCCAGTCTTTTCCAATAAATCTAAGGACCAGTCTTGATTGTTCAAGCCATTGTTGCTTAAAATCTTTGGTTGCAACTTGGAAAAGAAACGAAATTTAAATTCGCCGGTGGCAAATTTCAAAACCCTCCCACGCATTTGTCCTGACCCCTACAACCCCCAAACCAACAAAAGGACCATCCTCAGATCACCAAGCATCCGTGTGCAAAAATTCAGGTACGTAGGCCTTCGCAATTTTGCGCTAGCCATGAGCAAAACGTCTACAAGATTTAACATGGGAAAACTAGCTAGCTAGCTAACTAGACAGTAACATAAAAACAACGTTATTGACGCATCTTTTTCTCTATGATTGGTGGACACTCATCCTTTAAATTTTAGTTTTTCGTAATCTCTGACCCTTCCCCTTACATTTTGCACAATTTGAAACATTTCTGTCGCGTTGGGATTTATCGTCAACATGCCAAAATATGCTTTCAGTTGCTTACAGTTAACAGACACATGTCTGCTAGTGAGCCGCCTTTTTATCATTAACAATCAATTTTTAACAATCGGATGTCTCCAATGGGATGATCTACTGTTACTTGGCGGCGACACACTAGCGTGTGTCTAGATAATCAAGTTTATCGATAGTCCACAACGTCACAAATTAGTTTTGAGAGTGAAAAAAAAAAGAAGTTTCCTACCATTTATTAGTGGCTTGAAAGTAAAAAAGAATAAAAATATGACCTCGCAGCAAATCATAGTAACGATACCCCCCCCCCCCCACCCTTCTCGAAACATTTTCTCTGCCGACGACCTGACAGTATTACAACTATGCCCTCACATCCCACCTAATTAGATAAAGGAAGACACCAATTATTTTTCGAGCTCTGTCTAGTAAACAACTTTGTAAAATAAAAAAAATAAATAAAAGGCAATTAATCCTGTTCGGATAGAGTTCCTGAGCTCCAATCTATTCATCCAGAAAAAAGTTAATGGGGTTTTCGTAATGCCTCCGTTGGCAAATTATGTCAAAACGCCAATTCTTCGTAACTGAGCTTGCTGGAAATAGAAGTTGGATCACGTGATGTTGTTCGAGTCCTCACTGAGAATGAAATTTGACGTAAGTTGATATTTGAGAAATCCGTTGAACTTCTTTGTACTTATGAGTTTACGAAATGTTCGTTTTTTTTTTCATTTCCAATTTTAACTGTTTGTTCTTGCGGAGAAAGGTCACCGCTAGACACTTTCTGTAGAACCGTGTTCTTAAACAAAACGTAAGGTTTCGAGAAGCCAAAGTTAAGTTCCCCATTCACGTCTTAATAATAATAATATAATAATAATAATAATAAAGAAATTCTGCCCACCAATGGGGCACGGACAACGGAAGGATAGCGATGGCAATCACTTAGACCGTGCCGGAAGTTAAAAGGTACAAGAAACCACAGCATCACTGATACACTCTTTTCAAAAAAGCAGACAAGTCCACACCGTTCAACCTCCTCCGGAAGACATCCACCGATGGTGCGGACACGACCTCTTCAGGTAGGTAGTTCAACGGTGCTACGACCCTGTTGGTGAAAAAATATTTGCGGCAATCGGAATTATACCGCAAGCCCCTCAGCCTCAAGGAGTGTCCGCGAGTAAAATTCACTTCATTCAGGTCGAAAAATGGTAGATCAATGGGAATCAAACCATGAATTATCTTGTAGGTGAGGATCAGATCCGCTTTTAGGCGTCTCAGCTCCAAAGGCTCCAATCCGAGCACCCTCAACCGGGTTCCGGGTGAAAGTTTAGTCAGCCCGCTCATCGAACGCGTAAACGACCTCTGAACCGACTCCACTCTGTCAATGTCTTGTAATAACCAAGGTGACCACACCTGGCTCGCGTACTCCAACAAGGGGCGAACACACACCTTGAAGGCCCAAACCAAAGTATGTTTATTAGACGAAATAAAGCATCTTCTAACAATAGCAAGTCTATGGAATGCAGATTTGACAATATGCCCACAGTGTAGTGTCGACTTGAGATCGTGATTAAGAAGGATACCGAGATCCCGTTGTTGTACGACTGATTTTAACTCATTAGTATCCATGTAATACTGATGATGGGGATTATTCTTTCCAATATGAAAAACACAGCACTTAGTTTTAGCAAGGGGGAGTTGCCATTGGTTAGACCACTGAGTTACGGAGATTACCTGAGTAGCCAAAAAAGAGCAGTCATTTTCAGAAACCACTTCGGTTCCGACTTTTAGGTCGTCCGTAAATTAAACGTTGGCTTATCTGGAGTAGAATTGTAGTTGGTTAGGTCATTTAAATAGACGACAAACAAAAGTGGTCCCAACACGGATCCCTGTGGGACCCCATTAACCACTGCACGTGGGGAAGAGAAAGATTTTCCAATCACAACCCGCTGTGATCGGTTTGAGAGGAAATCAGTAATCCAAACCAGAAGTGGACCACAGAAGCCGAATTTGACCAATTTGAATTCAAGCTTGCCGTGTACCACGGATTCAAAAGCTTTTTGGAAATCAAAATAGATAACATCCATTGGTACACCCAAATCAAGAGCAGAGGTCCAATTCTCCATGGCAAGAAGAAGCTGCAAGCTAGCAGACCTGTTTGATAAGAACCCGAACTGGTCCGGGTAGAGCAGGCGATGTGTCTCTAGAAATGCCAACATGTCTTCTCGGATGATGTGCTCCATAACTTTACAAGAAACCGAAGTTAGGGCAATCGGTCTATAATTTGATGGATCTGATGATTGGCCCTTCTTGTAAACTGGAACAATATTAGCAGTTTTCCAGACCGAGGGCAACTTGCCCAGATTGAATGACAATTGAAAGATATGAGTAAGGGCTGGAACCAAAGCAGTGCGTAACTGTTTAATGAAGAAAGAAGAGTAGCCATCTGGTCCAACAGCGTTACTTGGACAGAGATGATCAAGGGCTATCAAAACGCGATCCTGAGTAAAAACAACGTTATCAAGCAGTTGGATGGGATCTGAACAAGGAACAGGAAAATCAGATCTGGAACCGTTATCAGTGATTCCATTTGCTGCAAAAATAGAATTTAAGAGGTTTGCCTTCTGTGAATTTTCGTAGATAAAGTTGTTACCCTCCTTGAATGGAGGAAGCGTACGAGTGATTTTGGTATGTCGTTTGTATAATCGAAATAGGGAGGACAGAGTTCCTTCCATGACAGTGCGGCGTTCATGGTAGTTATGCCATTTAGAAACAAGGGAAGAATAGTCAAGTTTACATTTAGCGTATGATTCTCTAAGAGGTGCAGAACCAGGGTTGACTTTCAATTTACGCCACAGTTTAAGTTTCTTCTTCCTAACCTTCTGAATGTTCGATGGTATGATATGCTCGGAACTCCGCTTGTACGGCGCTGTATGCGTACAAATGTTTACATAGTAATCCAGAAGGTTCGTAAAACCAGTCCAAACCCCCTCAACATCTTCCCCCAGTAAGGGAAGAAAGCTATCCAATCGAATTGAACCAAGTGTGATCGAAGCATTTCAAAGTCGACTTTTCCCCGAACCATTTGGTCGGGTCGCAAAGAATTGATTTGACAATTCAAATTAAAGTTAATCATTAGGTGGTCGCTAGTACCCAGTTGTTCCTCAGCAGTAACCCCAAAGATCAGGAGCGGGTCTTCTGTAAACAGAAGGTCAAGGGTGCGATTACCCCGTGTTGGGAAATTAATAAGCTGGTGAAGGCCCAGCTCAATTACCGAATCAAGGAAAGCTTGTTGGGCACAATTTGTGGCCCTCGAAAGATCCCAATCGATGGTTGATAGATTGAAATCGCCCAAAAGGACGTTCAGATACAGAGGGCTTATTGAATCTTGAATGTAAGAGACTGCCAGAGTAAGAAGTTGCTGGTTTGTACCATCCGGTATATATATTAGGATGAAATTTACACTACATGATGGTAACAATATGGTCATCCCCTCAATCCCATCCCCTTCTGAGATACGCACTACTGGGATGCCCTGTCGGTAAATAAGAGCAATACCCCCACCCCGAGCCTGCCTATCCAGACGGAGGACGCCGAACGGGTATGGACCGAGCAAATCAGAGTCAGTGATGCTGTCATTTAGCCACGTCTCCACCACAAACAATAAATCATAGGAGTTAAGCGCAAGAAGCACACCCAGTTCACAATGGTTCTTAACAAGACTGCGTGAATTTAAAAGAAGGCATTTCATATTTGCAGAGGATTGGTCAGATTTGCTTTGATGGGGACTATCCCCCACTACAGATATTCGTTTTCCAACGGTGAATGCATTTTGTTGATTTCGTCTATCTAATCTCTCTAATCTCGTTCCCCATTCACGTCTTTCTTCCAGAACCCCTATACTTGCGTTTCTTTTCATAAAAGCGCTATAGCGGAACAAAAGTATAGTGTACAATTAACGTCAAACTGCTTTTATAAAACGGGATTGACGTAAATGTGGAATGCGTCACACTACTGTTAATTTTACTCCATACCCGTGTTTCGCTAAAGCGCTCAACGGAAAAGAAACATTCGGCGAACAAACGTAGTTAAGACAGTTTGGGATTTAGCAACCTCTTACATAAACGGTCAACACAGAGTTCCTATCACAGCCTATCACACATTGGGATTCCGTAATAGCCATAGCAGGTTCGCTTTTGATGCTGTCATAGTCGACGGTGGTGACGACGCTGGCAGGTTGCTTATTTGATGGGTGTTTGCGTGTGGTTTTCGCCATACTCTTCTACTATATATTCTCATTCAATACATGTGTATGACGGTGTATTCGGATTTTAAAAAGCTTCTACTAAATATGTGATATCTTTTATCTTCAAATGTCTCATATCAACAGCTTGCCAAACAATTGTAATACTCTGAAGGTTTTTTTTTTTTTGGGGGGGGGGTTTGTATTTAATAAAGATAGCCGTTTAGTTTGACGTGACCTAAAGACCTATTTTCAAAGGGTTCAAATGCAGTACATTCTTAAACCACCGAACAGGGCGAACAAAACGCACCAGTGTTGGTGACAGTTTGGCTCATTCCGTACTAATAGCCGTGTTGATGTTGCTTGATTGACGTCAGCCATCGTCAGTGATGAATCTGTTTCCGGCTCGGTTTCCGGCAAAACTGTTATGTCGCGCATGCTCTGACTTCCACCACAGGCAACCACCTCCCTCGGATGGTTTGCAATTTGGCATTGCTCTCGCCTGGTCCATCCATTAACCAAGCCTGGTCCAACTCATTAGCCACGTCCGGTCGCGATGAAGGCATGACGTATCGAATGCTCTGCTGAGCTTGTTGAGTTTGCCCTGAGCTGTGATTGTAGTTTAGGAAGGTAATGAGACCTGACGCAACATTACTGCGCGCGCACAACGTCAAGTTTGGAACCAAGCTCCCTGTAACAGTGGAGCGTTCTGTTCGTTCTGTTCGGTGATTTAGGGAGGTACCGTGGGTTTAACGAGCATTAACCGCTCCTGGTCATCTGCCCGAAGCCCTGATGCCCTAAGGCCCTAAGACCTATTTTAGTTTGGCTTTAGCAATGAAAACTGACAAGTGTTCGGCCTCTTGGTTGGGAATCGAAGCGCGATGAACTCATTTCTACTCTATTCCGTAAGTAAGTCTTGAACAGAACAGGAAAAAAACAGCCAATTCAGAACGACACGCGAGGTTTCCATTATTTTGTGGTTGAAGAGGGGTAACTGATTAAAATTTCACTCCTGACGGCGATGATAAAACCACAATGGCATCAAATGGAACAAACGTTTTAATTTTCGACAAAATCATAATTCTTTCTCTTGTTCACAATAAAAGTACAAAAAAAAAACACTAAAAACCCACGACTGGGTGGACACATCAACTACGAGCCGCCCTGTTGGATGTTGGCAAGTCTGGCCACTGATCTCATTCTTGTGAGATCAGTGGTCAGACTTGTCAATATCCAGCATGGCGGCTCGTGGACACATCAACTACGAGCCGCTCTGTTGGATGTTGGCAAGTCTGGCCACTGATCTCATTCTTGTGAGATCAGTGGTCAGACTTGTCAACATCCAACCATGGCGGCTCGTAGTTGATGTGTGCACCATTCTTGTGAGATCAGTGGTCAGACTTGTCAACGTCCAACATGGCGGCTCGTAGTTGATGTGTCCACCCAGTCGTGGGTTTTTAGTGTTTTTTTATACTTTTACTGTGAACAAGACAAAAAAAAATGATGTTCTGTCGAAAATTAAAACGTTTGTTCCATTTGACAAGATGACAAGATTTAGATTAGGGGTTTGAATAACATCTCTGTAATGTGTGGTGCAGTGGCAACCCGGACCACTGCACTGTGACTGAGGTTGGCGCTAATTTCCAAGTTGTCGACGCGCCATTAAGCCTCAATCCCCCCCCATTTGATGCCATTGTGGTTTTATCATCGCCGTCAGGAGTGAAATTTTATTAGCAACGACATGTGACTTTTGTAACAGTCAGAGATGACGTGTGCGTGAGGAATGTGAATTTAACCATCATAAAGCAGTAGCGGTTTTACCGGGGGGAGTGGGGGGGGGGGGGGGGCTTGGCATAAGAGGTCCTATAATGCTCGACGAATTTTTTCTTACGTGCTACATACACAAGGTACGGATTTAAAATGACCTTGCGTAAATAAAGAATAAATTAAAAGGGTAAACGAAGCAGTGCCCTTAATGTGAGGATACTAGATACACTCATCTGAGAAAACAGAAGAAACAACTACTCCAACTGGGTACTCGAACCCAGAACTTCCCGCCGACTTCACGTAATTTGAAGACAGAAAGCTCATATGAACACAAAAAATTGGCCCCTCCCGGCCAAATTTCACACTTATTTAGCACACATACTGTAGCTTCAGGGCCGAAGCTGGGGTCGGTGAGGCTAGAAGATACTGTTGGAAAAATGCCCCAGTCGGTGGGGCGAATTACAAAAACAAAAATAAAAAAAAAAAAAAAGATTCTGAAAGTTCCATAAATTCTTAGATCCGACTCTGTGATAAAGCGGCGATCTTGATGGGGGATTTTAGGCTTGATTTTCTTGCCGCTATCCACGTCGCGGAGGCATGGATCGTTTCGAACATAATCAGAGGTTTGAGGTTAAGTTAGAGTGCATTTTGGCAGCCTAGCATTGTCGGTGCGTTTAAAATCCGTAAGTCTTTTAAAACTGCGCTGAAATTTGTTGAAATACGCAGTGAGTGGAGAAATTCCGTTGTCATCCGTTTAATTCTTCACGTCGGTTGAAATTCCGCAGTAATCCATTTAATTCATCAAATCTGTAGAGTTCATGTCGCAGCTGCTTTAATTCGTTAAATGTGTTGAAGTTCTGTTGCAGAATATTGTAATCTTCAGATTCGTCTTTTGTAAGATTTTGTTACTACTAAATGTTGAAACACGAATTTCAAATGTGTTCAAATCACATTGCAACGTGTTTATTTCTGAAAAACTGTGCAAATCCCGTTGTTTAAATTTGAACAAAATATGTGTACGTTTAATTAAATTTGTAATTTTTGTTTAGTTCAGGCCACTTTTTTAGTTTAATTCTGTAATCTCTTAAAAAGAAAACAAATCCTATCGTCGCCATTGCTTGTTTTTCGTTTGTTTTTATATTCCGATGTAATCTAGTAAATCCATTGCACAATGACAATTCTCGAAATTTTATCAAAACTTAATCAAAATAAAATTTAACAGTCAGTGAGATGAGAAATTTAAAATAATGTGTTCCTTCTCCATTGCATATGGCCGCAAGCATTCTCAGTCGAATGGAGCCCTCGTCACTGCGGTGACTTTATAACGGGTTCAGTGAGTCATCTTTACGCCAGTGGAGGATTGGCCATAGCGATAAAGGCGCTACGTCAATGATCTGGGAGGAGTTGGGTTGCTAGTTCGAATCCGGGTCATGCCACACCGACGAAACGTAAGTGCATAAAGGTGGCTTACTGTACTACGTTATTTCTAGTGTATGATTTTCGCTGTTTGGCTCGTTTTCCTCTTTCCTTTATGTAAGTTACGGTGATTTGCGTTTATTTATTTAAAATAATACGTTCTATTGTCTATATAATAATCCTGGAGGCCAGCTAAAAGGAAGGCTAAAAGGAAAACCGGAAGGACAACAATCACTTCTCCCCTCCTCACTCCCGCATTGAAAATGCACTCTCCCACTCTACCTGCATGGAAACAGAAGGCAGGCATAAGTGGTCGATCAACTCAATAAAGGTTCAATCTGACATGTCGTCGGGCCGAACAAATCACTTCTCCCCTCCTCGCGCCCGCAATGCAAATACGCTCTCCCATTCTACCTGCATGCAAACAGGAGGCAGGCATGAGTGGTCAATCAATCTGACAAGTCGTCGGGAAGAGTGCCGGAAGAATGTCCCGGGAAATGTGTCCGTAAACTTAATTCACGACCGGCCCCTTGCATAGCACGGGCTTCGTCTAGTCTATTAAATAAATACGGATACAAACCTATTTACGTTGCCTTTTGGACACAAATGTCAGACTACCTGAGCGGGGAATTAAGCTCACGACCTTTGCGACCAAATGCGTTAAGTCCTACGGCTGAGCCGTACAGACACGGCTTGTTTACTCTATTATCTATCACAATCTTTCTCTTACTCTGGTATCGGCTTCAGCCGTGTCCTTAGTGTCTCACGGTGAAGCATCCTTCTTTTCCGCAGGGGCAGCCAGGAGGGGACTAGACGTAGTTTAGCACAATTTGTCAGCAGGTGTCCAGACAGAATTTGCTTGTGAATTTGATCGAGCATTGCTGCAACTAAGTTAACAATAACTCTTCTATTGTCATGTCATTTATTCCAATGTGGTTTGGATAAGTGATGGCTTGGCGATCAATACACATTGCGTGAAACTTTTCAAGCCGGCGTGGTTTTGGATTGTTTGAAATCTTTCTCCCTCTGCTGTACGTGTTACCATTTATTACTGCCTAATCGTTTCCCATCAGTTGCACACCTTCGCCGATCGTAGCACTTTTCATAATTTATGAGATGTTTGCCGCACTTTCCGTGCTGAACCTAATTGCAGAGGATGGGTCCGTGACGCAATTTATTTGAAACTTGACGCGTTCGCACGCTCCACGATGGGTGAGAGCCAGCCACCTCCAAAGTGTGTTGACTACGCAGTTAGCTAGGCACTGGTGACAGAAAGCTTCAGAAATATCTTGAGATGAACAGGTGTTTTCAGAGTTTGCCAGAAAAAGAAAAAAAAAGCCAGAATTTTGTACTTAAATAGGAAAAGTTTAAAAAATATTAAAACTGCCCTTTTAATTATTTTGAATAATGCTACCTCTAGACCAATGGTTCCCAACCTTTTGTACAGTATTCCTTCCCATTGGGACTAGCTACATGAGAACAACAATGTCTAGAATTTTAGCTAAAATAACTAGACTGCACAAAAAAATCTGCAGATGTTTAAAAATGAAAATTCGCCTTCCTCATACAATTTAACTTCTTTTGTGATGCAGAGTTAAAAATCAATAAAAAAAAATCGTCGCTGGTCGTCTGGGCGCGTTTACCGCCCGCCCGCGGACCCGCCGTAGTGTTCTAGCAGCTAGAAATCATTTGAAATTCCAACATGGGACGATTTTAGCTCTGCCGTCTCGCAACGAAAACAGTCAATAATATGAGTTCAGAAGTGACTGGGGAATTGTTTTGTCACGAGGAATTATTTGATTATTGTCACTGATTATAAGATTGTAAGGATTTACTCAAACAACGTCGGAGTTAGCTAATCCAGGTAACGTTGTTACCCATTGCAACGATACCTTTCCATCGCGATTAAATTCTAGCTGTGAGAATGCAAAGGCGATTCGTTCCCTAAATGCGCCCTTAAGCCGCCCGCGCACTGAGCGACTTGGCCGCGCGGCCAGGTCGCTGCAGCCAATGAGAATGCTTACCGTTTATGTAAAACCACGCACTAATCATTTTCATTGGCTGCAGCAACTTGGCCGCACGGCCAAGTGGCTCAGTGCGCGGGCCGTCTTATAGTATGATGACGGCAGCGGCTCGCGCCTCCCCTGCAGTTACTTCGCGCCTCCCAAGGGAGGCCCCTCTCACCGGTTGGGAAACGTGGCTCTACACTACCCTTCGCTCCACGCGTCATTAGCGTAACCCTCTACTACATGAATTAACGAGACAGTTTTTTTTTTAAGTCCTGTTACTTGTGTCATTCGTTGAATTCGACCCGGCATTCTCTTGATTAAATAAATAAAAAAATAATTCTTTTGTTGCTAAATGTGTAACATTACTGGAAAGGGCACAGGTGCCACTATCATCTAATATACATTAAAAAAAAAACAAGTATTTATATTATCAGTAACGGGAAAGAAAGACAGAAAGGAAGGAAGGGGCACGACTGCCTTACCACCAAGGTTAGACCTGGCGGGGACATCGCCAGTCACGTATGCAAGGACAACACAACAGGAAAGGCAGGTACACTACATACACTAAAAAAGTGCAAGACCATCGTCAATTTACAGAGTAAAAAGTTAGTAGAAAGTCAATAAAATAAAAAAAAAAAAACCAAGGCATTAAAAATAAGATAAAAAAAATTGTACGTAAAAAAAAAGAACAGCTCTGTACGACCACCAAAACGCCGTTGCCGCTAAAAAAAAAAGAGAAAAACAAACCTCGACCACCTGCAGGGCTGTAAAATTTAAATCTGATTAAAACTTAGATCACTCTTACAGCCATATTCCAGAAATCTACTCAAGTGTGAGTGTGAGAGTGCAAATGTGAGTGCAAATGTGAGTGCAAACATCTAAGTTATAAGGGTCAACAATTTTAGTACAGCCACAGAAGCGAATGTGAGTGTCCTGACATCTGAGGGTATTTCTGTAGATGCGCTTTGACCCTTACACTCACTTTTAGCCCCACTCACACTTGAGTGGATTTCTGGAATCCGCCTGTTCAGTTGGTTACGTTTTAAAAGATGGAAGCGTAAGCAGCGTCGTTTGAAAGTCTGTTCCAAAGTTTAACCACACTGTTTGGTCTGGATAAGATGATGCTAACAGTGTCTTTGTGCCATGGCACAGGCGCCCTTTGGTTGCCACACTTTTGGCGCCCCTTCGGTAGCCTTACTTTTCACCCCTCCTGGAAGAGAAATTAATGGTTTTCTGCTGGTTAACTTTTGTTTCAGGCACAAATCCCCTTCTCTATCTTTTTCCTCCCTTTACTTGCATTTTCAACACCTCTGTTAAACTCCCCCCCCCCCCCCCTTGGCCTCCCCCCCCCCCCCAGAAAAAAGTGTATAAAAAATTCATTTCTTTAAATATAATATGTGTGTTGAAAAGCAGGATGTGCTTAGAATGCTCCCCTGACCCGTTAGCTAAGGTTGGATGCACAATCACTTCATTAGACTTCATAGAGTTCCTGGTAAAACGGATGGCACCCCTTCCCATAATTTCTCTAAATGGCGCAGGCGCACTTTCCTACCTAGTCCGATTCTGGGTGGCCTTACACTCTTTGGGAATGATCCCTGTACTCTTCACAAAGATCGCGTTGAATCTTGGCCTTTTTTTTTTCTTACCGAGAATCGGTACGGGGTCGATTGAATCGTTATGCGATATAGGATTAAGTCTATGACAATGCCAGTGATAGCCACCTGCTGCTCGGTGTGTATTGCTGTTAACAGCCCCAATGCCAGCTGAGATAGAATGCTAGTGAAACAAGGAATGCAACTTCTATCTCATTTAGCCTCTAACAGGAACGGAAGGGAAAAGCTCGTTCAGCCAAGACTTGAGGAGGGGTTCCTTCATTTAAGTCTGATGCAGTTTTCTGCGTGGTTTGTGCACTTTACAGCTATTAATGAGGACTATAGCTAAGAATCCCATTTTCACAGAAACTTTGTCAGGGTTGTTAAACGTTAAAAGTATTTCTCAGTATTTAAATTTTTGATAACAGCATCAACATGAGTATGTACGAAGATTTCAGAAGACTGAAGAACGTTAGGTCGCATAGTGAAATGAATCGGTGATATGGACTTTTAATTTAATGGCACTAATAATAAGATTCTTTAATGCCACATAGAGGAAGCAACGTAAGAAGGAAGGATACCGAATTGACACCACTAACTCTCCACCGCAAGAAAATATAAAAAAAAAAGAGCACAATTCTCAGAATTATAGCTACAATACAATACGAAAATACCTAAGAAAACACTAATAACAACAAACAACACAAGGTTGGGGAAAAAAGTGTACCCTAAACGGAAAATACTGTAATCAAGGACAGTGTTCAGGTCTCAACAGGCAGCGCTTAAGGCTACAGTCGTTGATCAGTCTCTTAATACGCTCACAGACGAAGCCGACTCAACGCAATCGTAAAGTGAATTCCACACAGGCACCTTGTGGAATTTCCTATCCTGCTACTAAATCCGAAAATCGAAATTCATTAAAAACGCATGACGTGCGTGCGTGTGTACCGCTACTCCTCTTGAACCAAGGCACCTACAAAGATGGGAGTCCGACCGAATGAAAGATAGTTAAATTGTTCAAGCGTTAGGCCTATTTTTGTCACTGTAACTTGATTTCATGACCCTCAGGTACACGAAAAACTTGCAAAATAACGTCAAATTTTTTTTTACCCTCATGACGTTTGTTCATGACGTCATGATCTGATCATGCAAAGATTATTATGCCTAGACAAGCTTTTCCTGATAAAACTATAACGTCATGAGCTGCCACGAAATGAACGCGTGTTTAGGAATACGATGGACTTAATTGCAATAATTGCAATTAGTTTGCGTCGAAATAATCCGTACATGATTTCGTGATGCTCTTAGAATCAAAGAAATTACAGGAAGCGTGGTTCGACGCCAATGGAGTGAGCAAAGCGCTAATACGTTATAAGAATTTACAGATTCGCCCCCCCCCCCCCCCCCGAAATCAGGAGTTTTTGGCGTCATTTCTCCAGGGAAAAAAATTCCACCTGGCAATAGTAACTTCTGCAGTACTACAAGCAGGAGCCTAGTTGTTTTCTATAGGTTCCTGCTACAAGTAACTATGTTTGTTCAGGAACTGACTAGTATTCTCCGTTGAGAATCCACCAGTGAGTCGGATAGGGAACTCGGAACAACCTCCCTCGCAGAAAATAGAGCGACGCTTCCTCACTGCGATTTCTTCCAACAATGTATTGTGTGTATTGGCAGGGATTCTATTTGAATTGCAAATTAAGTGCGTTTCGTCCCCTGAATTTGTTTAGATCTCTCCACAGACATGTTGGCAAGCAAACACGAAAGATCTTTCGATCATGAGGAACCATCGACGTTGTCTTTTAATCTCATCATGACAGAACTTGTAAAAGGAACCAAACAAAAGAACTTGTTTTCCTCTTACGCTTGTTTGCCAACTGTCTCGCAGTGCTGCTGAGCAATATTCTGTCTGTCTTGTGTTTGCTTGTTTCAAAAGAGACTGCCGTATGCACATTTGCTTCTTCTCGTCTGCTTGCCAAGATTTGGTAGGACGGAATACGATGTCCAAGTCGAATTAAATGGGAAACTATTCGACGAATTTCCCTGTGAAGTTGTTAGAAAGTCTAGACAGCAGCTGAGAACACACATAGGGTTTCGATTCACAGATCAAGCCTTTTTTTGACTTATGCTAGTAGTCGCTGGGTACCTGCCTGTGTAAGAGTCTGTGAGGTTTTAGGAAGACATAATAAACAAAAAAAAACCGGAATGTTTAACATGAAGAATTAAACGGATGACAACGGAATTTCTCCACTCACTGCATATTTCAACAAAATTCAGCGCAGTTTTAAGAGACTTACGAATTTAAACGCACCGACAATGCTAGGCTGCCAAAAATGCACTCTAACCTAACCTCAAACCTCTGATTATGTTCGAAACGATCCATTTCACCGCTACATGGATGGATAGCGCAAAAAAATCAAGCCTAAAATCACCTATCAAGGTCTCTTTATCACAGAGGCGGAGCTAAAAATTTAAGGAACGTTTAGGACTTTTTTTTATTTCTGCTTTGTAATTCGCTCCACCGACTGGGGTATTTTTCCAACAGTATCTTTAGCCTCACCGCCCGCCCCCCCAACTTCGGTCCTGAAGCTACTGTGTGTGTGCTAAATAAGTGTGAGATTTGGACGGGAGGGGCCAATTTTTTTGTGTTCATATAAGCTTTTAGTGTTTCCAAATTACGAGAAGTATGCGGGAAGTCCATTAAGAGTAAGGTTCTAAAAGTCAAAACCTGGAAGGAACACCGGACAAGCTTTCGCAATGTTTCACAAAATTATTTTTTCGCTAAACTGGTGTTAACACCAGGAGGGGTGGGGGAGGAGGGGGGGGATTTAAAATTGCTAGAAAAAAGTGTTATGTAATTTGTGAACGCTCCCTAATTGTTCGTTGGAAGAATTTGGTTACAGTAAGGAGAATTTGCTTTCTTAATCAGAAAAATAGCATTGTTTCAGTTATGGCTGTTTCTAAATAACTATTTCAGTTATACTAAAATAACCTTGGAAAGGCACATCAGAAGTTACGATTTGAGCCTATTCCTGTGGTTTTAGGTGCTGTAGTTTGACCTGTAGAGAGGACAGACGAAAGGTACATCCCCAGAAGAAGAAAAAGAACATCAAAAACAAGATGTCTATTTGGTTGGCCCCTCTCTGGAGTGGATCTCCGACTTGGCTGGACCGAATTTTACAAATTTTGGACTGTAGACAGGCCTTGACAAGTGGAGGCTCGATTCCAAATTTAGTTTAAAAATGTTCATTTTTGACGGAATTATGAGCGCTCAAAGTTGAAAATTTTAAACACTGAGACCCTACCCTCACCCGTACTGTTAATGTGCTAAGTCGCCCGATGGGCAGGTAAAGATTCAGTGCTTGTTTGAGGCACTCATTTCAGTAATTGTGAAGTGAGCTAGTTCAGGCGCTTGCGATCTGCAGACTAACTTATCACTAACGTACAGTAGTACACATCATCCAGTTTCAGAATACTGATCGTTTTTCTTATACTAGCTTGGGCTAGTAAGCCGAGTCGCTGCATGTACTGGCCAATTTGTGGGGTTGTATAGGATAGCGCATGAGGAAAGCGGACGATATCCTTCTTCTCACCCGTTTTGAAGCTACCAGTCCGACGTACATTGTTGAGCGCGAGTGCAATACATAGTTGCGTTTAGCCAGAAGAAAGTTTGTGCAGAATATTCGTTAAGACGCTATCCCTCAATCTTTCCTTCGTTGTTTCTTCAATCGTTTTCATGGATTGATATGCCTACACCGTCAATGTCACATGTATAGCTATCCACATAGCTTGATCGTTGAACGTTGCCATGGTAACGAACACTTTGGTGCAGCTCTGTGGCTATCAACTCGTCTCCACCTAGCGAGATTTCATTGCAGAAAGAAAGGTCTAAGCTAAAATGTTCGTTTGCAATGAAACCATTCTGCAAGTTGTAGATACACTATTGTGTGCGCGGCGTATCTTGAGTCCTGGAAGTATTTTATGAGCGGCTACGTCTTTCTGGAGGGAGCGGCTTTAATCGGCGGCCGCCATTGTTTTTGTAACCATTTTGGATATCAACAAGGCACTCTGCTACCAAAAACGTACAATCGATTATCTGTATTCGTTCTACAGCGAACTCAAGATAGGCCGCGGACACTTTAGTGTTAGCTTTTGCGAGTTTAGCTACTCACGCGGGTGTTCTTTTGCGAGTTGCAGACACGACTCGTATGTTCTAATTGTCCTCTTTTATAAGGTGCCGACGCGCAATCGTGTCTTCTTTTGCAAGTTAAATTGCAGATATGCAGTGAACGGATTTTGTCGATCACCGAGCCAAAAGTCGTGCAGATACACACTGGTGGGAGCTTTGGCAAGTTGCAGATACGTACTCGAGTGCTCTTTTACAGTCTCTCAGTGTCTGTAGCGCTCGTATCGACAGGTAGAGTTTTCAAATAATTCGCCGCTGACGCAGGCGACGACGTAATATTTGTTGCATATCTTAATTTTTTCGTCTCGCTGCGAAGATGGTTTTCACGATGGTTTCACGCAGTTATCGATAATTTCGTCGTTTCTTTCTTTTTTCTTTTTTTGTAATTAATTCCATCAAAAGGACGTTTTCTGCCTTTTCCTTATCTCGAGCGGGAGAAGCGCAGCTGAAAATAATATCGAAATCTTCTCATTATTCTCGCCGTGTAGTGAAGGGATGTTTGGGGGAGGGGGGAAAGGGAGGGGAGGGGGAGAAAACCAAAGAAGCCAACCTGAAGCTGAGACGTGCAAGAAAGTTTTTTTTTCTCCGTATAGTATTGATAAAAGCGTTAAGGAAATGCTGATCGAACCATTTTAGCACAGGAGGCGTCACTATCCTACGGTGGTAAGATAAGATGGATGTTTCTAGGGGAGTGTTTAAAAATTAAATTTCCAGGAGCTTTGGGGGCTCCATAGGTTATGTGCGGGTTTCTCCGTAACTTACTGCCTTATTCATGGTCGACCCTGATGTTGGTGAAAAATCCTTTTTTATCGACAGAGCAGAAAATCGTACTACTCGGCCCAGGCATTGACTATGAGTTGGAGTTATCATCGGGTGTTTGAGTCATGGTCCGTCTTCTGTCTTTGGTGCCTGCAAGGTGCTCTCACCCGTCTTCGATTGCTGCTAAAACCGAGGAAAATGTGTAAAGGGTGCTCTAGTCTTTTGGGCATCGTTTTACACATTCCAAAGTCTTGCACTGTAAGATTGCAACGAAAAAGGAGGTAATTGTTTATTTGCGTGTATCTACAACAATACGTCCGATTACCGGCTTATCAGCAAGGTGCACCTAACCTATACAGGCAGTCGATTTCGAAGTGTGCCGCACTGCTCTCTTAACTTCGTAACTGCTTCACTGGGAGGCTTCACTCTGAGGCAGTTCGTTGTTCCTATTTGTAGTACGAATTGTGTTGGATTTATGTGTGTCTTGCTTGTAATCGGGGTATGGAATTAGCCACCCGAGAGCCTGATGGCGTTGCCACATCTTAATCTTTTTTCTTTTTTTTAAAGGGGTTATAAAGAATTTGACAAACTTCCCGAGGAGGCTCGTGCTGCTAATGTTTCCTTTAACTTTATTTCAGATGATCAAAACGTCCCTGTAATGGGCTAGATGCGAACACAAAAAACATAGTTACAGAATGGCAATTAAACGCCAAATCGACGCAACAATACGTAAAATTTACAAAAACGTAACAATAAGCAAATATGCAAACAGCATGCACGATTGCATATCCTGCAAGAAGCAACTGGTTTTACACAAGGCCAGGGGCTCGTCATAAGGCAATTAATTTTAAATTTAATCAATGTTCAACAGTGAACGAAAAAAATCGATAAAATTCCACCATAAACCAGTTTCATCCTGGATGTACCTATCAAACTGATTTTTAAAAGAATTTACACTTAAAGCCATAACTATTTCCACTGGCAGGTTACGGGAATAGCCCAGGTAAACAAAAAAAACGTGTGTCGGGCCCATTCATGTGCATGGTAGGAATATTCCAATTTAAAAGAGTGCCCACGAGTAAATGAATAAATTCTGAAACAGTGTGTTTAACTCGGTCAACCAAAATCCTCTCTCAAAATTTTAAAGTGTGTGTCCCCACCAAAGGAATATTAAGTTTTCTAAGGCGATCTTGATAGGTTGGTGCTTCAGACTCTTGGTACCTTCCTAAACGACCAAACAGAGCGAAGCAAACACACCACTGTCGGTGACAGTTTGGCTCATTCCCTGCTAATATCCGTGTTGATGCGGCTTGATTGACGTCAACATCGTCAGCGATGAATCTGTTTCCGGCAAAACTGTTCTCTCGCGCATGCTCAAACCTCCACCCCAGCAAACCACCTCCCTCCGGGTCACATCTATTAGCCAATCCTGGTCAAATCCATTAGCCAGATCCGGTCGCGGTGAAGGTATGACGTATCGAATACTCTGCTCAGCTTGCTGAGCTGTGCTGTAGTTTAGGACGGTACTGAACGGCTGACACGACATCACTGCGCACGCGCGACGTCAAGTTTGGAGCCAAACTGTCTGTAACAGTGGTGCGTTGTGTTCGCTCTGTTCGGTGCTTTAGGAAGGTACTGTCAGAAAACTGTCTAGTGAAACGTCGTTGAACCTGCTCCAAGGCTTTCAAATCTTCCTACTTGTTAGGGCCTTTGTTGTTCTTTTTTGTTTTTCTTGCAGTTTTAACACTACGGTAATGATTCCTGACTCTTTTAAAGGGGCATAAATCCTTCCGGTACGTCGTGCGACCCGTTAAAACTAGCGTTTGCAACATTTACACAGGCATGTCGCAAAATCATCTCGCACGAAAGAAGAAAAAAAAAACAAGAAAAAGAATGTGTTGACAACATTTACAAACTTTTGAACTAATGTCGCAAAACTGGGTCATACAGGAAATCTAACATGGATGCATGTACCTTTAATGTCAATTTTGTCTCTTGTGCAACCAATGTATATTATTGGCGGCCCATGGTATCATTCACCATAACTACCATGCTACTTAAAGGGATATACCTCCCAGCGCCATTTTTTCGATCCGCCACATCAAGTACGGCCCCAAAGGTCTATTTACTTACCGTTAGTCTTTCCCTTGCTAAAAATCCGTTTTAAAATGTGGCGTCTAGGAGATTTTCTGTTGAATATAATGGAACTTTATTTACTAACGACCCGTCACTAAATGATGCATTCCGCGCGTGCAATAATCATGACGTTTCATCTCTGTGTGTACATCTACTAATTTTCTAATAATTGCCACGAGATCTAAAATCTAATAGACTAATGCGGTAAAAATTAAAATTAATTATTCCAGTAGATCGCCAAAGCAAAATTATAAGACACTAGCCTAGAAAATTATAAATTGTGATTTTAAAATACGAGAATCATTCCGGTTTGTGACGACTCAATCGTTGACTTGATTCTGTCTCGTGTACTATTCACAAAGCCAACCGAGACAGCAGCTATGCGAGGAATGCAGCTACCACACCAGCCGACCTTGGCACTGTAATTGCTCGGATGACGATCTGCGTGTAGCTGTAATTTGGTACGCGGAATGTTATAAGGCAGGCCGGGTGTCCCTTTACAGGTACATGCATCTCTGTAGGCTTTCCTGCATGACTCAGTTTTGCGACATTAGTTCAAACGTATGTTAAATGTTGCCAACAAGGTCATTTTCTTGTTTTTTTCTTTTGTGCGAGATGATTTTGCGACATTAACTCTTAACATGTGTAAATGTTGCAAACGCTATTCCCAACGGGGAGCAGGGCATATCGGAAGGATTTATGCGCCTTTAACAAAGATATACAAATCGTTGGCCTAAGCCTATACTGAGAGTTATTTTACCAAATAAAGTTTGTGAATTTCATTTGCTGTTCAATGACCAATCATTTGAAATGGTTGAAATGTTCGACTAAACGTCGGTTTAAAAAATTTCGGTGGTAACTGTAATACCGAACCCTTTGGAAGTTGGATCGTTTTCAAAATATCCCTAACCTTGAATTAGTCATGAGACTTTAACTTTTTTTTCTTACCATTTCTTCTTTTTTTTTGTTCTTTTTGGCTGGCAGAAAAAGAAATAGGAAGGAAGAAGTTTCCAACTTGGAGCCAATTGTATGTAGTGGGTTAAGTGACAAAAAATTTTGGTTGAACTTTCCCAAACAATGATTTTTTTTTTTTTTTGGTGTTCTGTGAAAGTTAACCGGGCTGGCAGAAAATTGGAAATGGTTTGAAAACTATTCACTTCTAGAGGTCATTTTCGTTAACGATGGAGGCACGGCCGGCGGCCCAAAAATTTCTTTCGCAGGAAACTAAAAAAGTAAATTTTCTGTTTCCTAACAAATAATATTTAGTATCACCGCTCAGCCATGTGGTCATCGTGGCTGAGCGGTGAGAGAGCTCAGCCTGTTTGCTGGAGGATTGCGGATCTGATCGAACCCTGGAAAGGGGACCTTGGCAAAGTCCCCGCCAGGACTGCCGGCCAGGGTAGGGTGAGCGACTAACATGCTCCTTCAGCGGCTATGGGATGTATTCTGACTAATTCTGAACAATCTTTCGGCCACTATAATCTCTAAAAAAATCTGGTAATGTTCAAAATTGAGCCGGTTCAGCCATACAAGCATTAATTGCTTCGGATGACATAAGGCTCGTCAAAATTAATAAATATAACAAAATAAATAGACTATAGTTTTTTCCACGTTATGTTTGCAGGAAACTGACCGTATGACGTCACGTTTCCTTGCACTATGAGTGCAAACACAGGTAAATATCACACTTGTACGCTCAGTAAGAGCCTACGAGTGGGACGAGTGGGATATTTACGAGTTTTTGTGGAAGGAAACTTGTCGTCGTACAGTCGGTTTCCTGCAAACATAATTTGGAACAAAGTATAGGGTCCTCCGTTTCCTTGCAACATCTACAATCGAAATAAAACATGAATGTGCTTACATAGTCGTTAGTGGGCCGTTTTCACGTTGGAATTGGATTGACCTTGTCTGTCCGTTCAAGGTCATCTCTCTCCTAACTTGGCTACTGGCGCAAATTTGAAAAATGTAGGGAAATTATTAAACCATACCACCCCAAAAGACAGACTGATAATTGATTAGTAGCTGCAAACGTTTGGCCAAAAGAAACAGCCAAAAAGTAAAGGCAGCATGCCAAGCAGGGAAGCCTCTCAAACAATTCGCTGCTAATTTGCTTAACTGCCTGGGAGTGAGATGTTTGAGATGCTTCCCTGCCTGACACGCTGCCTTTATTTTCCGCTATTTTTTTCTCGTAACGTTTATGTTTACATTCCATATAATTATGTACATGAACTTAAATGGTCGGGGGGGAGGGAGGGACTGAGTTCGGGTCGTTGTACGAGGAACGGAAATATAAAAACGAAACGAAAGGCAACGAAATAAATGTTCATTTATGCAACACGGTGTGGAGACCTGACGTTGCCGTGGCAACGTGATTTAAGGCCTAATTTTCAGTTTTTAAGCCTAATTTTTTTTTACCTACCGTTTTATTTTCGTAAGTATAAAGCAGCAAACAAGGAATTTGGTTCAAGATTAGGCCTATTCATTCGTGCAACACGGTGTAGAGACTATTTGAAATGAAGCTAATGTTTGTCGTTAAAGAAACCCTTTTGTTTTTACGGTTGCGTGGCTTTCTGTAGTGTTTAAATGCGACAATCAAATGTTATTTCATTGAGTTAACGTCGAGAAAGCCGATTTGCTATAAGGAAGCAAGAAGTTTTAATTTGCCGTGTTTTTTAATTAATTTTTTGTCATTGAAACTAAAGGTGAAAACCGTTTCTGTGTATCGGGTACCGTTCCGGAATTTAATAAGGTGACGGACAGACGGGCAAAGTCGTTGCAATAGTCTTCTCCACCGTTTCAGTGTACAGAAGACTAAAAGGTGCGGGGGAAATGGGAGAAGTGGGTAAGAAAAGAAAAAAATACGTTAAGGGTGTAAATCTGAAAAGCTTCTAATTGCTGAAAATTACAGCAGCATCCAACAAATCCAAAAATCCGCGGATTTTGACGCTTAACAAATCCGTTCTTCCATCATTGGTTTGACTAAAGATCAGTCTACGTGCCGGCTAAAGGACATGCTCCAGATGCGAGCTCCGTAAGGAATGTGGCGCAATTGCGTCTGCTCTATATTCAAAAGAATGACATACTATTCTGGCCCATACCGGCCATCAAAGAAGAATTATAATTTTGGTAGGACAAGAAGCACCCATACGCCATTTTTTCACGCTACAAACTTACTTCCGGTTAAGGCCAAGGATTAAACGAAAGAAACGGCCATGCAGGAGGAAGTGACGTCATATTCACTCCACCTGTCATAAACGCAGCTAACTTTTTCACTAAAGTAAATGCTTTTTCTCGTCATTTTTTTAATGCATTTGTTGTTTTTATTGTGACAACAACGACTAACAAATGTAAACAAACAGAAAGCTTTTATTTTGTAAAATTCCGTTATGTGCAAATCCACTTGTCACGTGCTTCCTTGCAGCACTGTGATTGGCTGTTCGGGCTACTTAGGCGGAAGTGGTGAATATGACGTCACACCACGGTGCGAATCAGTATATTCTCCGAAAAATCGGAACTCGGGAATGAACCATCTTCTGTAGTCGTTCCATCTTTACCGCCCATGAACATCAAGCCATTTCTTCGGAGATTACTGAATTCTTCTGTGTTTACAGTTTATGATTATGCTGTTGTTGCCCCTTATTCATTTGCTGCGTGCAGTTTACAGGGATTTGTATAAGGTATATTTATTTAAAGTACGTATTTGTTTTCAGTGCCTCGAGCACGCTGTCTTTCGTTGACACTATAATATTGGTCAATTGGCACGGCCTACACATTTTTTTTTCTATACTTTGTGAACAAATTTATTCGACATAAAAAAAAAAGAGTATGGTTCTTAAAAATTTTAGGGAGTTGTAAAATTTAACGGTTTTATTTTTCTTCCGTCTGAGAAACGGTCCAGTTTAATGTCGCGTTTTTGACTTATTTTATCTCTTTAAAAGTCAAAGTGGAATTTTTTGCAACGGTGAAACGACGTAACGTAAAAAAAAGCGTGTTTCGTTTACGTTCACATTCCGCACCACCGTTTCTGACATTATACCTTTACGACGCTTTTTTTCCACCATTTTTTTTTTATTATTATTGTTGCAATTTTTTTTAACAGCATCCGGATTTGCGAAGCGTTGCGGCTATTGAACCGGCCGGAATAATATGTCAAAATTTAACTTTTTCGAAACTAACAAAAAAAAGTATACATATCTATATGGGGTTAAAACGGCCCAATCCGCCCTGTCCGATTCAGGTTTTTAATGCTTTGGTCATTACGATCGCGATCCTGGCGGAGAAGGCAATATTCATTTTTATCACTGCGCGCCACCTGGGGAGAAAGCCAAAAGCAATTTCGAGTAACGGCGCTACAGGCTGGAGCTCTTTACCCTAAATCCGTGCGAATCTCTTCCCCTACCTCCCACCCCGTTTCGTTTTAAAATTTTAATGCTTTCGCTCTAACCTTCTTGCTCCCGCTGCTTCAACATACAGCGTTCGTCTCTTAGTTCCCTCCTCCGCTTTTTCTTATAAGATTAGGAACCTCAAAGAAATTTAGCGAGTAACTGCCCATAATCTGCATTTCCGAATATCTAAAGCACTTTAGCGCATTAAAATTCGGCGCTAAAACGTTCCTTTTTAAAGCTCTTTTCCGTCTGACGTGAAAGCCATCTAACTGCTTGTGCTTCCATTGTATTTTTGCAGTGTTTTGATGAGCTTTAGTTTCGTATTGTATACTGCCAATAATAATTCGGTTATGTATTTAGCCTCCGCCCCTCCCCCACCCCCTTTTTCAGAGCGTTTAATTTTAACGTTGGAATACTTATATTGGAAGCAATTGGCCTAAAAGGGTAATTTACTTAGCATGGCAAGTGTAGTCGAACTGGAATTATTGTTTAATGTTAATGTTGTTAATAAAAGCGAACAACTACAAATAAATTTAAATACGGAACCTATGAAAACAGACCTGTTAAAAATTAAAATTCGTAGAATGAAACAAGTGTGTAAGCTTAAACGAACAAAAATATCAAGAAAAAAGATGGAGAACAAATAAATGCAAATTTGAAAAAAAAAGAGGAAAAACGACTGAATGAACGCATGACGCTTGGCAAAAACAGTATAGTGCAATAAAATGATAGCCACACTCCAGTACAGTATTTTCCTTTTCTTTAAGCCTTCCTACATTTATTACGTACTTTCCATTTGGAGTTTTAGATGAACAAACAAGCTAACAAATCGTATCTTTTTAGTAAATAGGATCATACAAATACCCCACAAGGGTAATGGGACCTATCAAGTTTCCGCCGTAGAAAGTAGTGATATCCGAGTCAAAATGGCTGCCACGACGTTTGTGGTCCGATCGGCGATCACTCAAGCTTTAACTGACAATCACCGAGGTGTCAGTTAAGAGTGAGTGGTCAGGGTTGGAACGAAAAACTTGGTGGCAGCCATTTCGGCTGTGATATCACTAATTTCTATGGCGAAAACTTGATGGGTCCCTTTTCCCTTATGGTTTTTTTTTATGATGTCACCCCTATTGGTTTTAGTGTTTTCGCTTTAGTGTTATTGTGCGCGCAGCGTATCTTGAGTCCTGCAGCTATTTTATGAGCGGCTACATCTTCCTGGAGGGAGCTGTTTTCATTGGCGGCCGCCATTGTTTTTGTAATCATCTAGGATATCAACAAGGTGCTCTGCCATCGAAAACATGCAATCGATTATCTGTATTCGTTCCGGGGCGAACTCAAGATAGGCCGCCGTCAATATAAGTATTGATTGCGAGCTCCTTATGAACATATAATTGTAAATCGCTTCTTTCTTGAACAGCCTAAAGAAAATCGTCAATTTGGAGTAATTAATGGTCGCTGGTTAATGGTCGCGCATGGTTATAACCACTGTGATAACTCTGTATGTATCGGTTCATTTCGGTTTGCGAAAAATTCACCTAGTTTGATAAAACGAAGTTCGGCAAACCCATTCCTGTTTGTCCGAAAGCTACGTCCGCGAATATATTTTTCTCTGCACTGCTGAAATGCTTAAGCATTGCAACTTGAGCGCAGCCTGCTTCGAAGATAAATTATCTGCAAAAGCCCGGTACGGTTGCTGTGAACGATTTGAAAAATGGGCATGCCATTTAGAGAGTCACCTGCATGCTGGTTGCGATTTTTTAAAATTTTTGTTTGGAAACGAAATAGAATTTCTTTTTTTTTATAACCAAAGGTTTATAAATCCACGGTGGAAAGTAGCCGGCTACTGTGATTCCATGTTGTCATCGAGACCGGGGGGGGTGTTCTTTTGAAGTGCGCGAAAAAGTGGAACCGGTCGGCAATAATTTACGGCTCAATCATCGCTTTCGTTTCGGGGGGAAAAGCCAGTCCCGTTTTATGATTTCCTGTGGAAGTATTTCTCCTCGAAAGTGTCTCTGGAACATAATGTGTCAAAAATTTGTAGAGATTGTTCTGCACACCGAGGTGACAAAAAAAAAAAAAAGACGAAAAAGTAGGAAAAAATTCTGACCAGCTGCACGCGGGAAGACGGGTGGCATGATACACACATTTTTTTATCCCGATGAACTTTTTAAAATTATCGCGATAATCGACAAAACAAATATTGAGGCTGGAATAACCATTTTAATTTTGTTAATTAAAAAAAAACCCTTGGCTGAAGCCTCCAGTGCAACCTTCACGAATGTGAATCGTGTGGTTACTCGCCATTTGGCCGGTAGACATGAAAATTTACTCGCCATTGTCCATTGCTTCCTCACCAAGTAGAAAAGATTTAGCAATTGTGCTGCTACTTGTTAATGTTTAAATATTGTTTGCATTAAACTGACTCTCTAATCAGCTGAATTGACTACAGCAACAGTGTTCCACTCTCTTGTACAGCCCTCGTAATTCCACATGCAACGCCGCATACCGCTTGTGTCAAGCTATTATGGTGGTCCGAGATATGACATTTTAAGCGCCGGGATTTGCACGATAATTCGATAAATCAGAAAAAAGGAGTGATACGATATTCGACGACATTTTATATCGCGATATTATCGAATTGACGATTATCGTGTTGCCCCTGGATGACATATCTACACAGCTTCACTAAACTTAAGCTAACTGAAAGGACAATTTCGGCAATTTAACCCGTAAGTCCATGTGTCTCTTTCTCTGTTCCTCTCTCATTCTTTAGCCCTTGGTTCCTTTCTTAGTCCTTCAAAATTATTGATATCCAAAATTGTCGTTGACTTTCGAATGCTGTACCATGTTATGCCGTCAAGTGCCTGACGAGCCTATACCACGCGCCATGGCTGTTTGCTGTGACGTGCATATCACGTGACTGGGCTAGTCCAATCAGACGGCCAAACAGCCGTTGTTTTCGTTCGTCATTGGCTAAGGTGACGTCACGGCAAACAGCCATTGCGCATGGTTTAGAGTTTACAGTGTAGTACCTCTTTTGTGTTAGGGCTATGTTTCGAAGGCCAACCCGTGCGACCAACTTAGTTTGCCGGTATGTTTACAACTTCCCGGTCCAACGGTAATCAGTTTGCCTTGAGGCTATTGACGGTCAGACTAAACCGTTTAAGGTCTTTCTTTAATAATGCAGTTTGCTGCTCTTAACTGAAAATCCGAAGGCAGCAGCCAACAACAAGCCTTAAAGGCAGCAGACATTGGGAATATGCAATGAACGTCTCTCGACCTACTATAGACTGATCGAAGGGTAAAGACTAGCTAGCGGTACTTCATTCCAGAATCACATTACTTTTATAAGTTTGGTTCAGATTTGTTGGTTAGAACTGCTTAATTCGGTTACGTTTTGACGTGGCATGCAGTGTTAGAATACCCGGTTTTGATGGCTGCTAACTACGGTATTACGGATTTGCTGTCGGAACGCGCGCTACGTGCATGCAAATCAACGACTTTCTTACGTAAGGTAGAATTTGTGCGCAGCATGAAAATGTTCCGAGCTAAGGAGAAAACCCCTGGAAACAACACGAGTTTTTGCTGCCCCCACGAAAGGTATGACGGGCTTCTCTACGAAGCATTCATGCCTCCGTTAGCAGTGTTATTATCTCCTTGAAAAATGTTTAGTATTTAGCACGACGAAACACTAGACAAGACTCGTCTCAAGTTTGAGGTGGAGAGTAACAGGTTAATATGAAAGACAAGGCTGAGACGAACAGGTTAAAATACTAGACGAGGCCGAGATGAACAGGTTAAAATA
>JAHWFP010130172.1:0-13694 GCA_023313725.1 Lithobius niger
TTTTTTTTTAATGGAAATAGTGGAATAACGTAAATTTCAATTGCGTAAATATCTCGGGACGGAGAAGGACAATTTTACTAGGAAATACACAGGATTTTCTAATGCTGCACTCATCGCGAACCAACCTATATGAGGTTGGCTATACGATTAAAAAATGTTTCATTTCGGGAGACAAAACTACACTAGTAAAAGCCTATAAGGCTTATGTGAGACCCATTGTGGAATATGCCTGCCAAGTATGGTCCCCCTACTCAATCAAAGATATAAATACTATTGAATCTGTACAACGTACCTTTACTAAATCCTTGCCAGGCATGCGAGGTTTATCATATCAGCAGCTCTTGGCCCACTTAGGGCTCGAATCACTCGAGTTGAGGAGGCTTCATGCTCACCTCTCACTGACTTTCTCAATTGTTAGAGGCATGACAGATACCGACCCTCATGTGTTGTTCACGGTTCGTGGAAACAGTTTTACCAGAGGGCACCCTCTTAAGTTGAGGGTAGAGCTGTTCGTAGGAACTGTACGAAATATTTTTACTCAAACCGAGTTGTAAGACCCTGGAATAGTCTTCCTTCGGGGCTGGTTGGGTGGGCGAGTCTCGGCCCAATTTAATAGGGACTTTAAAAAGTACGACCTTTCAGATTTCATGAAGTGTTTTTAGATTATTTTTAGATTTTATGTTTTAATGAATTATATGTTTTGTAAATACTATGTACATTTTTATAGACTTTTTTTTAACTCTTTAAATTGAGACCAGTATTAGTGGTGCCCTTCTGGTATCCCTATTACTTTGTGTAATAAAATATACTTTTATTATTATTATTATTACCCTTACTCATTGTTTCCTTTTGAGGGGGGGGGAGAGTTACCCCTCCTGAATGTCATTGGTGTGGACGGCCACTTACGGTCCGACACTTGCTTGTTGACTGTCACCATCTTAACGTTGTCCGCATCCGTTTCCATCTTCCTCGAGATTTTTATCGGGTCAATTGGGCGATAAATCTGTCATCCTGTGGGGGATTTTTTATTTTGTTTTTGCAGGAGAACCAGATCTACGACAAGATCTAGATTTGGGGTTTGTTTAACATCTCTGTAATGCGTTGCTTAATGGCAATCCGGACCACTGCACTGTGGCCGAGGTTGGCGCTAATGACCTAGCTGTCGAAGCGACATCAAATCTCAAATCCTCCCCCTCTTCATGAACATTAACACATTTAATTGGGGCCCTTAACCCCGAATTTCCAGGGTAGTGGGCTGAGGTGAGAAGCGGAACCGGAACCTCGAGCACACAAGATGGTAAGCTATGTGCTAACCATTTGCCACCCTGACTTTTTCTGTTGACTCTGCGGTTTTACTAAAGAAGTAAACCCCACCTATATGTGAGAGTCACGTACGAAGTTTAAGCCACGTTTCTTTCACCTGGCCGGGAGGGCGGATGCGAGGGGCGCAGTAATGCCCCCCCCCCCCACCCGTAGCTACGAATAAAGTTTGGCAAAAGTAACAAATAAGGGTACATATGCAAATAAAAAATTTATAATAATAGAAGAGAAATAAACACGGTATTGGAAGACAAGTGTTTATTGCTGAAAATTGGCCTTCTTAACGTTTCAAATAAGCATTAAAAATTGCTTAAAATGATTTTTTTTAAACAAGGATCCGTGTCACTTAAATCACCCTTCCCCTTCTTATGCTTCTTAGCTAATTGCTCGGACCTCATTTTGAATAAAGAATAAATCACAAGATAAAGGGTAATCGTAGCAAACAGTCTGCATTAAAGACTGGCCTTGTGAGGATACACAATACACTAATCAAGAAAGAAAAACAACTTCCCGGACTAGGATTCGAACGCAGCACTTCCCGGATGCTTAACCGGGTGCTCTAACCACAGCAATATCGGGGCAGGCCCTGCAACAAAAAGTCAGTAAATGGAGCACCAAATGGAGGCTCTTGTGTAAAAAGTCAGTAAATGGAGCACGAAATTGAGGCTCTTGCGTAAAATTTTAGTAATGGAGCACCAAGTGAAAGCTCTTATGAAAAAGTCAGAAAATATAGAGCACCAAATGGTCTCTTGTTTAAAAAGTCAGTAAAAGGAGCGCCAAATAGAGGCTCTTGTGTAAAGTGTTAGTAATGGAGCACCAAGTGAAGGCTCTTGTGAAAAAGTCAGTAAATGGAGCACCAAATGGAGTCTCTTGTTTAATAAGGAGCGCCAAATAGAGGTTCTTGTGTAAAAAGTCAGTAAATGGAGCACCAAATGGAGGCTCTTGCTTAAAGTGTTAGTAATGGAGCACCAAGTAAAGGCTCTTGTGAAAAAAAGTCAGTAAATGGAGCACCAAATGGAGGCTCCTATGTAAAACGGCGGTAAATAAAACACCAATGGAGGCTCTTGTGTAAAAAGTCAGTAATTGAGCACCAAATGGAGGCTTCTGTGTAAAAAGTCAGTGAATGGTGCACCAAATGGAGGCTTCTGTGGAAAAAGTCAGTAAATGGAGCACCAAGTGGATGCTGTTGTGTAACATGTCAGTAAATGGAGCACCAAGTGGATGCTGTTGTGTAACATGTCAGTAAATGGAGCACCAAATGGAGGCTCTTGCGTAAAGTTTTAGTTATGGAGCACCAAGTGAAGGCTCTTGTAAAAAAAAGTCAGTAAATGGAACACCAAATGGAGGCTCCTGTGTATAAACGGCGGTAAATGAAACACCAAATGGAGGCTCTTGTGTAAAAAGTCAGTAAATAGAGCACCAAATGGAGGCGCTTGTGTAAAAAGTCAGTAAATGGAGCACTAAATGAAGGCTCTTGTGTAAAGTGTCAGTAAATATTTTCGAAATAAAAAATCGGCGAATTTAATAAATCGACAAATCTGACTACCCCCCCCCCCTCCAAGCTTTAGCCCCTGCCAGCGTCCCCTTGTTTACTTGTCTACATAACTGCAGCTTCAGTTCTCTCCAGTTTGAACTGTGCGTCAGTCCCCCTTCGTTAACTGCGCACTCTGCTGGTTAGTCACAATCTTACAAAACCCTCCCAAATTTAATCGTCTACTTGTTTCCTCGCTACACCACAGTTCGGCTTGAATTTGCTTTTGCGGTTCATACCTTCACAATATCTTTTCCCAAAATTTGCCCGCCCCATCCACAAGTCAAACAGAACGCTTCGTTTGCTGACAGCTTCGTATTATGGTTAATGTCAAAATACGCCATCGATCGAGTAGCTACGTGTAGTTTGCCGTTTCTATATACAAACTGACGGCGTTTCACATTGAGCTATGTGTTTGTTCTCCGGCGCTAGAAGCGCTACGTGCGGAGGAGATTAAAGATACGCCCTTGCGATGCTTGCACGCCTAGCCTACCGGAAACTTTCGTTTGGTGGTGTTATGAATTTGCATTTCAAGTCAATATTGATTTTAATATATTGATTTGAATTATCGAAACTATTTGAATAAACGTGCCGTTCATATGAAATATTCTGAGAAATATTGAACCGTAACACCCTGTAATTAGGTATGTCTTTCAAGATTGGGAATCTTTAAGCTTAAATTTCGTTCTCAACATACTTTCGGCACTTTTTTTTGTACGTCGTTCTCGGTAATATAAGATTTTCTCGATGTTAAATCAACTAGCCAGGATGCGAAATCCGTAGCTTCTCTCCCAGACGACCTTGTAACGAATGTATGGTGGAATGCACAGTGAGCGTTACAACAATGAATACTTCATAAACATAATGCGTAACACAATGCGTTACACAATGCGTAACATAATGCGTAACACGACGAGTAAACTTTTACATGAAAGGTAAACTGAAATTGAATTAAAGAAATCAAACCAACGTGGACCCCATGAAATCAACACATCAAAATCAGGCGAGCTTTGGTAAACAGCCTTAACTTTCCGGCACGTGAAAGAACTGGAGTGGAACCGAGAGGAAAGACACGCAATTTCTACTCCAGTCAGCCGTTACTTAAAAAATAGCACTCCTTCTTCGGTACAAGGTCGTTTAAGCGTTAATGCTTGCGAAATAGCAAGTGCTTGCACTAATCATGGAAAAAGTTATTTTTTCACACATTCGGTAAAAACCTGCATAGTGTAATATTTAATGTGAGTTTTCCGCAAAAGTAAAAACGGTCACTCGTTCGACACAGAACGAGTGCTGGAACACAGGGTAAAATCAGCAGCGTTCACAGACTTCCAAGAGGGCAGAGGCAAGTTCTAGTAAAAGGACACGCTGAGGTTATATTTTATGGGGACCTTTATTATTATTTTTTAACCCTGCAATTTTGTGTTTTCCTTCTCAGCTTATCTTTGTCTTTTTGCCCTTTTAAGCCCTTTCTTAGCCTTCTTTTTTGACCTTTTTGGGAGTCGATGCCCTTCCTGTGGCTGCAGCACCAGCATTTATCGGTTCAGAAAACTAAATTACAGCTTTTTTCCCCCAAAAGAGCCAAAAGGGCACGCCCCTAGGTAAAAATGAGACTCATCCTTTATACCACTCCTGTACCACAGAATCAAGAAAAACGTGACTTCATCCCGAAAATTGTTAAATATAATATTTTTTCCCCCAAGTACTTTTATCATTAGTTTTTCATCGAGAATGTACCTTCATAATTTTATAACAACAATTAACCAATGGGGAGCCAATAAACTGCAGCCACAAGCCAATCACGCCTACGTAATATCGATTAAACGACCACACGATTTTATCATCGGCGTCACCCCTCCATCTTGAATTACCATTCGACTATAGTCTGTTCCACATTATGTTTTCAGAAAACTAACAGTATGACGCCACGTTTTCTTCCACTACGAGTGCAAAAACATGTAAATATCCCACTCGTAAACTCTAACAGTAACTCTGTAGAGTATGCAATTGTGATATCGACATGTTTTTGCACTCGTAGAGCAAGGAAACGTGGCATCATACTGTTAGTTTTCTGCAAGCATAATGTGGAACAGACTATAGTTTTGTATCCTGGCTTACGCCGCATAAACAAAGTATGAAAGAACTGTATTTGGTAGGTCTAAATCAATTTCTAAACGTATACGACATACCTGACAGTCAAGTGACACATTATTTAACATCTCGGCGATGTGTGTTTAATTTTTGGTTACCATAGTAACAGAAGTCAGCTGTCCACCGAAGCGCGTTAGGGCTCGTTTATGCAACGAGACCTTCTCGCTCGCCGAAAGCTAGACAACCGTTATTATTTTATTTACGATTAATTTCCCGTTTCTGTTAAATGAATGCGGTAATAGACAACAAATTAAATGTATTATAAATAACAACACGGACAAAGAACAAAGTGCAACAGAAATTTTAAACATTGCTACGACATTGTTGCCATTTCACGCTTTTTCCAAAATTTGCTATTCTCACTGAAAAAACAGCTCCTAGCAGTGATCAAACGACGGCAGAATAAATAGTTAGCCTACTCGAAGCGAGAATTAAAAATCCAACATGGCGTCCATTTCGTAGTTATCGAATCGAAGACAAAACTTCGAATGCCGGTATTCAGGAATCTGTCCGTCGTCGTGTACTGCAGTAAAAATGTTTTCTTGTTGTCATAAATCACGCTGTCATGTTGCACGCAACGTACGTCGTGTCGCGAGGCACGTGGAGAACATTTGCGTCCGCGTTGTTGCCATGGGGGGTGGGGGGGATTGAGGCTTAATGGCGCGTCGACAACTTGGTCATTAGCGCCAACCTCAGTCACAGTGCAGTGGTCCGGGTTGCCACTGCACCACGGTGTTGCCATGGTTAATATAGACAACTTGAAAGCCGCATTTTCCGACAAAGGCGAGAAACAGCCAGCAGATTTAGTGCTGACCAAGTAAAAGCTAGTAAGCGAGAAAATTGTCCTTGCGTAAACGCGCCCTTACGCCGTTCTGGTTAGGTCTATCGCCAATACTATGAGAACCATGGCGATCGAGGCAACCCCAGTGCCGTAATAATATACGGTACTTGATTTAACCGAAAATAGTAAAAATAAATTAATAACAATTATCGTAAAACTTAGTATTGTTACGGATCATAATCTATTTTAAATCTATGAGCAACACTTTGATCAAAAATAAAACACGTATTTACTTCCAATGAAGCGTTCTAACAGTTATCTGCTTTCACGGGGAATCACTTTCGGTTTCGCTTAAGTTCGTGATAGATCGTTGGGGGGAAACGAACTTACATTATTTATGGAGACGACAGTAGAAAATAGGATTCCTACAGATACTAATCGAACCAGTGAGCCCATCTGGCAACAATTTGCACGCTTTTATCATTTCGCGCCAACAAGAATTGTGAATTCTAGCGAGAAACCAATGCAATACAACTAGGCCGTGTTGTGCAAGTTGAAGTTTCATTTTAAACTTGATGTTTAAGGGAAGCCGTATATTCTCGTTTCAAATATAACTCGAGTGTAGTTTAAGTATCAATAAATTTTCTCAACCACTCGTTACATTCCCAAGGTGATATAAACACCTCGTGCAATCACTCGGTATTTTTTCAGCTTCGGAATGTAACTCTTGGTTGAGAAAATTTATCGATAAAAAACTACGCTCTCGTTATATTATTACTGATAAAATTATGTTCTCAACGGCGAGTTACATTGCGAAGCTGAAAAAATTCCGAGCGCCTGCGCAGGTGTTTTTATCAGTTTCAGAATGTAACGAGGGGTCTTCGAGCGGAAATCCTCCTCACCTAGGATTGTCCACGGGCGCCTATCTATTGAATTCCCCTTTTTTTGAACTTGCGTCGTACAGGGCTGCCCGTGGGCATTTTGAGCTGGTGGTCCAGCAGGCTCGTACAGAGCGTCGAAAAAGTTTCTTCTCGTTTCGAGTCACATCGGCCTGGAAATTCCCTTCCCGAGAACGCTGTCTCGGCCCGCTGCACCCAACAGTTCAAGACTCTACTCCGCGCCTACAATATGCAGAAATTTCTTAAGCGTAAGGTCTTCCGCTGACTACAATTAACTCAGGACCAGTGTTCTGTCTTCCCAGAGGCTAAACCAGTATTATTATTATTATTAGCGCTGCTTAAACTACTCTCGAGTGGAATTTGGAACGAGATTATACCATCTATTGCTTCCCTACCATCCATCATACATTTGACGAAAGCAGCCTAATCACCGAGAAAGCTGACGATTGTTGTCGTCACAAGCTAAATCATCGTGGGGCAGATAATCCAGTTTGGGTTCATGCTCCCTAAACAAACACAAACAACAACAACAACAGCAAGTACCAATCCAGGCGCATCAACCAAAGTTAACACGCGTTGTAGCTTTAATGAAAATATTATTTCTTAAGATTTTAAAACAGAATATGATGCGTAACATTACTAAGTTTTACGAGAATTATTATTAATTTATTTTCAACTATTTACGTGAAATTGAAATGTATATAAAATTTTACGTACTGCAGTTGCTTCTACCGCCACTTCGCGTATTAGCGGCACATTAGGGCTAAAGCACTTTCCTGGAAAGCTGAAGCCGGCCAATCGTTCTGTCACCATGGTAAACAAAGCTTAATCGTGCGTTGCTGGGAAGCCAAATCATGCATCACTTCACTAATATCAGTTACGTCATATTTGTTTAGAAATTGGTTTAAGCCTACTAAATAGTTCTGTCATACTTGCGTTGTGTGGGGAAGACCAGAAAAACGTTGATTCAATCGTAAAAACAACATGGAGGAACGAGGCCGATAGTTTTATCTGATAAAATACCGCGTGCTCGATTTATCGGTGGTAAGGAGGTGTCATTGGTTGGTATCCGCCGTTTACTGGCTTTCCATTGGTTAATCGCCGTTGTAACTGCCGTTCCCGGATGTTATCTCAATTATTGACAAACTGTCAACATCAAGCTCTCGGTAAGCAGCCGAAAAAATAAGCCTGCCCCCTCACCTCCTCCCCCCCCCCCATCTCTTTACGTGTACCGGTCGATCAGTTAAGTTGTGATCTGGCTTGACGTCTCGAATCTAAACGAAATGGGAACATGGGTAATGTTATAAGGGGAGGAACTGCCATTTACTAAACAAGAAATTGACAAACTTGATAAATTCTAGCAAAGGTAATTTCATTGCTAACTTCTTAAATATTCATCATAGGAATAAATTAGAAACTGGTAGGCAACTGAATCATTACCAATGCAAAAACGACAGAAAGAAAATCGGACTAGAGATTGTTGGAAATACGTCACACGAAAAAGGGAGTTAGCGACCCCTGGATGGCCGCACGATGCTTCCTTGCACACCTGAGTGTATGGTGGGATGCCATGCGGGGGTCGCAACAGTGTAGTGGAGTACCGGGGTAATTGTAGATAGGAGTAGACCTTAAAGACGGATGTCCGCGACTACAAAAAGGTATTTGAAGGATAATTTTGATTGCGTGACGGGATTTGAACACAAGGCGTTAAGATCTATATGAATCATAACCAGTCTTTGTGATTCAGTTGTTGGCGTTTTGCTAGCTCGCCTAACTTACACATACTGGGGATCCCAAGTGGGGATCTTTAGCAGATACTATTTTATCAAGACACTATTTATCAAATTCCTTTTGCAGATCATTCATGCACAACCACTTCTATAGGACAAACTGAACAAAAATGTATTCAGCGCCACCAGTCCCATAAATCTAACTTCAAACTTAGAGATACAACCCAATTCACTTGTTCAGCACTTTACCAAAACAGGTACATAAACAAGAAATTTCCGGTATCAAAATTGTATTCTAAATACGTAATTACAGTATTCGTCTTAATCTTGAAACATTGTGTATTTCAGTTCATATCCCCCAGGCGCACGACCACATTCAACCCAACACCAATAGTTTGGTAGGTTCAAAGATTACATCGAATTATTAAAAAAAAAAATCAACGTTGACAAATTAAATAAAGAATCCAGCTCATAACTAGCACTTCGTTTGGTGCTAGCCACAGGCATACATCAAAGTCCCCTCTAGTTTAAAATTTTTAAATTTGTTTTACGGTTCTGCCCCTTTCTAACGGGTTCTAGCAAGTTCTGCCTTGTTAAGATGGAAATGGAGATTTTACTTGCAACTTGACTCACGGCTTTCTTGTGCTATTTTTGTAATTGTTTTTATCTTTCACTCTTGATAATGGCTCTGAGATGCGCCGAAACGTCGAGTTTTTATGTAGTACATTTCTACACTTTCCGTCTTTTACTTTGCAACATTCTACAAGTGCTATTTTAAGTTTAGTTTAAAAGGGATATAAAAATGGCGTGAAATTATAGGTCGAACTGGGCTGGCGAAACTGCGATGAAATTTAGAGAGTATCTGTAGAAGAAACTAGAGTGGACTATTTTGTGGCCTAAACAGGCTTAATAGAATGTCGGGACTAAAGTAGGGTTAAGTTGGCCCGAAAGGGTCCCTTTCTGGTCCCCTCGATAGGGATCAGTACCTTGTTCCCTCAGACGCCTTTCCAGCTCTACGTCTGAGATTGCTCGCTGCTTGGCAAGCCTTATAGGACAAACAAGAGAGCAACGACTTGCGGGCGCAAAACTCTCCAGGAATGGCATTCAGCTTGTCTCCGCAGTCTCCGGGAGGAGTTGGTGTTAGCCCGTTTGCGTATTGGTCACACCAACATTACTCTTTGCTTCCTTTTGAAGCGGTTATCCCTCCTAAATGTCATTGGTGTCGCCAGCCATCACGGTCCGTCACGTTCTTGTTGATTCTCATCATCTTGACGGTGTTCGTCGCCGTTTCGACCTTCCGCAAGACACGGCATGTCATTTGGGCGACGACTCTGTCCTCCTGTACGAGGTTTTTCAATTTTTGCTGGAGGTCCAGATATACGACGATAATACCTAGATTTTGGGTTTGGTTAACACCTCTACAAAGTTTGGCGCAGTGGCAACACGGGCTACTGCACTGTGATTGAGGTTTGTGCTAATGACCTAGCGCCATTAAACGTCATTTTCTCCCCCCCCCCCCCCCGAAATGTTTAGATTGGGAGAGACGAGAGACGGGATTGGGGAGATTGATGGGGCCGGCTACCCCAATGGACATGACGTTCAGGGCACAAAAAACGGCAAAAGGTTCTAATATCAGTATTGACGGTCATTGCTTTCTGTTTTACGCGCCTAATTTTTTGGCCCTTTGAAGGCAGTGCCTGTCTCTTTTACATCGTTCATTAAAAATTTTGCTCTTTGCTCCCTTTTTTCCGGGAGGGGGGGGGGCGGCCCCCCCTCCTCCCCATTTTGAAAGTCTGTGGGCGCCAAGTTTCATGACTACTCCAGCCATCTCGATCCATTAAGCTGGAACACAACTCCACTGTCGCAGGCCGTCTGATTTAGCCTGGGTGCTGTTGCCACTTAGGCACCACGACGTCAATGCAATTCAAGAACGGGATCACAACGCCCTTTTTCTCCCTTGCCCTAAGTTAAGACTAAAGTTTTTGGCCCCGTCACCCTCAAAAACCTTCCCAAGGTAAGAACAGAAGGAAGACGGACCGGGTGTTGGGGTGCGGGTGTGACGGAGAGGGGGAAGGGCGGATTCAGAAACTGACGTGCTTCACAAACTAAATGGGCGTTTGACGTCACGTGTGCGCGAGCGAGAGAGCGGACGAACGAGCGCGCGCGCGGGTTCAGCCAAGGAAGGCAAGTGCTGGGGAGAAAGCGTATCGCCGAGCATCACTTCGGCCGCAGAGGCAGAGGCCTGCGGACGACGAAGAAAGTCGGCTCTGCGCCGCCGCCGTCCGAGCAGCCGTCGCGGCGGCAGAGATTCGAGCGTTTCCCGGGGTTGGTTGGCGGGTGGCATGAAGCCGTGCGGCGGGCGTTGCTCGACGCCCGTTCGTCTAGCGTGCGTTTCGCCCCGTCGACGACGAGAAAAACTTCCGACATGAACGGTGGCGCGTACGTCAGCAGCGATACGACTGGATGCCATGCTTTACGGTGCCGGGATTGGTCTACTGCTACAATAGAGAAATTAGCGAATTCATCGGCGCTACGCATGTGAGGCTGGTGGGGTGTGCGCGTGTGTGTGTGTGTTATGTGTGAGTGCGAGTGGTAACTAAGCAGCAGCCTGACTGAGGTGCACGCGGTCGTTGAGTACCCCACATCACAACGTGCCAGCACACTGCCTGAGAAACGTGTTCCGGATTAGTGTCCTGGACCAACGACGTTGCATCGGTCTCCGGATTGATATACGGACAACCAACCGTTCTTGTAAGGCCGAGGATTTCGGAAATTCGACTTCCACACTTTGGAGTTTAAAATTTTGGATTTTTATTGGTTTTTTTTTTGTCATTTATTTTTTTTCTTTTAATATTTCGAGTTTGGTTACTGAAAAAAAAAATGGATGCCCATGTGGTACCGACTACAGTTTTTACACAACCACGCGATGACGTATCCTCAACTCCTAACCATTTTCGCATGACGTGAGTGCGCAAGCAACCAAGTCCGGACTGGCGTAAACTGCAAAACTGCTGCGTCGCAGGCCTCGTGGGACCAACACGTTTTTCGGTAAGTGCCAATTTGAAACATCTTTGACAAACCCACCACAGGGGTATCGTCGTCCGTCTATTTCGCCCTGCATGGATACAGGATATATTTATATTCTGGTGGCGAAACCATCCAGAAATCATATCGTAGGACAATCAGTTTTCTTTTTTTATAATCACTTTTATAATCACTGGAACTCGCACTGAACGTCTTTATTGTTAACTTGTCTCACGTTTGAAGGCATTATTTGAACCACTACGTTGTCCAGAGCTATATCTGAAAAGCTTCTTGGTTTTTGCTGTCCCGATGTAACTTCCGGTAAAGGACGGTGCTTTTACCTCGATGCTAAAACGCTTCTGACATCGCTCTGGACTACGTAGTGATACAAAATATCGACTTCAAACGTGAGACAAGTTATCAATAAAGTTCAGCACGAGTTCCAGTGATTATAATAACGCGTAAGCGTAAAATTCAATAATGCTCATTACAGGTTTGAATTGTTCTACGGTTCGACTTCAGGCTGGTTTCACCCCTTTCATTATATATATATAGCGTGTGTTCATGCGGCACGCCCCTGTGGAGAAACTAATTGACCACAATTTATCGAGGATAGACGTGTTGTGCAACAAATTTTGACTCATTCGAAACTCACCGCTACAAGACTTATAGTTACGCCTGGTGCGACACAGCGTAAAGAAGCTACTCACCAGTACTGTCGTTCGTGTGTCTGTGAGTATACACGTGCGGTAACTTTTGAAGCGATAACCCGATTTTTTCAAATTTTTCACAGCTCTATTTTTAAAAATTTAAATTCGTAAATCTATAGATTTGAGTGAGGGGCTAATAGTTTCTGATTATCAAGTTTGCAGAATTAATACGCAAAGGAGGTTATTTATATTTACAGGCCTTTTTTACAGTGATAAATATAAAAATATATATATATAGATAAGGTTTGGTGCAATGGTTCAGGAAAGGACCCCATTCAGTCACTGATATCCAGCCAATAAAAAAACCCAGAATTTAAGATGCTGGAAAAGAAATGTACTGCAGATTACGTAAGATGGCACAAAGAAGACTGCACCCAACTTAACTGCCAGTTATCTTACGTGTATTATTTCTAGTATGGAGCCCAAGAAGTAATGTTGCTTTCCCTCCTAGTGGTCACCACTAAGAAAGACTGAACAGCTACTTAGCTCGGCTGGTGCCTGTAGCCAGTATCCGCCCCGTTAGCGCAGTGGTTAGAGCGCCGAGTCTAGTCAGCGGGAATATCTGGGTTCGAGTCCCAGTCGGGGCAGTTGTCTTTTCTTTCTTTCTCAGATTAGTGTATCATGTATCCTCACAAGGCCAGTCTTTAATGCAGACTATTTGCTTCGTTTACCCCAGGGACGTGTTTAAGGGGGGGGGGGGGGGTTCCCCCCCCCCCCCCCCCCCCCCCCCCAATGTTTGGCCAGTTGGCAAATCAGTCGGCGATATTACATAATTTTTGGTCACTCGGCAAATCAGTCGGAAAAGTTACGTAAATTTTTGGCTATTTCTGGTTTACACCCCTCCGAATTTTATCCTTCCTGAAGTCTCTGGTTTACCCTTTAATTTACTGAAATTCGTTGCATTTATTACGTAAAATACTTCAGCACTAGTTTTCAATTTTGTATTTTTGTATTTAAGAGTTAAACAAAACGTATTATGAAAATGAAGAAGTGGAAATCGTTTTATTGCCTTTACAATCATCACATTTTCATGGTTAATTACTCAGAAATTAATGTGTACTAAAAAGACTTGATACGTAAAACGACACCTTAACGACTTTTTTTAAAGTTTGTCTTACAATAAAGTCCGTAGCCATATACAAAAATAAAAAAAAAAACTCCTAGAATCAATGTGAACATTTTTTTATGGCTTTGCCGCTTTTCGGTTCTGGGAACTGCTACACACCGTGGCTGTCGTTTCCTGGAATTACACGCGGAAACTGCGTTTAACCTCTAGCCAACCGAAAATGCAACACTGCAAGCGTTCATATACGAAAATTAAAAACAAACAAACGAGAAAGCTTAAGACAACGGTCGCGCGTTAATGCAAGCATGCGCCCGTACGCCAGCATCACTATTTATTGCTTCCAACTATATATGCAGGAATGTAGAAAAAGGAAAGACGGGCGCGGCAACACCCTAGTTATTTACGCCCATGCTTTGATACTTTGAACACCTGGGAATGACACTCGGCTTGTCGCCGTAGTCACCAGGAATATGTAGTGTTATGCC